>MU228083.1:848560-898809 GCA_018584345.1 Thuja plicata | reverse complement strand
CTTGGGAGTTGTTTGAAGCTTTAAATTGATGGCATATCAGTCTACGCTGCCCATGGAAGAGACCAGCAGGATGTTTGGGGGATATTTTGATTAAAAAACATTGTAAACATTGGTATATCAAATACAACAGCCTGTGCAGATTGGGGGAGAGTATTTTGCAAATTTTCAAACATTAAAAGTGTAATCTCCATAGCTTGAAGTCTGCACAAATGATAGTGCTGTTTGCAGATTTTAAAGTGCTCCATTTAGTGATTTCTTTGCAATCTAAGAGTAGCTCAGCAATCATACAGAGGGGGATGTGGACTGTTTGAATAAAAATGTTTCCAGCTAATGTGTTGAACAGAGGTAAAGCTAGCTTCCCAGCCCTTATGTGCAGACTAATGTGAAAGGAATGCTGAGTTGTTGTTTTAAAAATTTGTATAAAGATGATTGCCTTGCCAGTAGCAGACAAAAGGGGGAATTTGCAGACCTTGTGAATGTGATAAAGACCAACACAGACATTGCAAACAGAGATTTCCAGCAGGCTACAATGGGTTTTTGTGTTAAAATTAGAAGTCTTTTGAATAATTTTAAATGTAATTTGGAAAAGTAAAACCATAGCAAGGGGTGTTTTCACTTTTAAAACATGTCTGTGGTGTTCATTTTCCAAGTAAGAGAACCATTTTTGAGCAGTTTTTGATGCAAAGCCCAGGCAAAGTTGAAAAAACAGTGAATGCATATTGTCCCACATTCATTCTGTGGTGACTTTTTTAGTGTTTATAAGCAAAAACACTTACATCTATGGTAAGTAAAAGAGCCCAGAGGCTCTAGGAGAGCTCTTAGGGGCTGGAGGAGTGCAGACATGAGCCATAAACTATATTTTAATGTAAATTTAAAAAATGCTTATAAACCTTGAAATGATTTATCCCACATTCATTCGGCTGAGGAAAATTAAAGACTTTATAAGCAAAAGGGAAAACATACAAGTTTGAAGTTGAAGTGGAGGCTATGCACGTGCGTGCCCTCATCCGACCGCCTCGGTTTTCGTGCCCAAAATGTAGGTAAGTAAATTTTGACAAAAGTCGTGAGGTCGCTAGATGTGCTCAGTCGCCAAGTCGCCGGATCCAGATGGTCGCGAAGTCACCAGAAGCCATGGTCGCCCAGTCGGAAGAGAAATCAGACATAACTGCTAGCCTGCTGAGACTTGGCGACTGACCGCTAGCGGTTAGTCGCCCAGTTGCCAGACGCCAGATCTAACCACCCAGATTCAGCGACTAACCACTAGCGGTTAGTTGCGAAGTAGCCAGATGCCAGGAATAGCTATCGCGACAGGGAGAAAGCCGCAGGTCGCCAGGTCGCCGGATGAAGTTTGCCGCTGGATGCTAGTCGCCAGGTCACCCAGGAAGTAGCCAGAGGAGGAAATTGACTCGCGACTTAGATTTTTAGGCTTGTTGCATGGTCGCCAGATGCATTTAAATGTTAAAATAAGTTGAGCACAGTTTGTAACAGCGAATGAGAGCATGCCACGTGTCATTTTCTGGTGATTTCTGGGTATTATATGCATAAATCTGAGATTTTCACAGAGGTTAAAAAGTTGCGAGCAAAGGCCTGATTTTCAAACAGCTGTCCAAGGCTCAGATTTGGTCCAAAATATGAAGTATTATATATCGTTGGAATCGGCTCGAGACGAAGAATCCATTTCTGCAGATTATTTTTGCACAGCTGTCAGAGAAATAATGCAGTATTCAGTTTTCTCTTCGGGGGTCATTAAGGACAAACATGGCAGATGTATCCGGGAAGCTATAGATTTCAGATTTGTTCTAGATGCATGAACTAAGTTTCATCTATGAATCAGAGGGGAAATAAGATTGGATTCCTTTCTAGAAGCCTAATAATATTGACTAAAGGAACAAGCAATGTCTGTAGACATTAAAGGCATTGATGACAATTTAATGGGTGAATCAGATATTTTCAAAGGGAAAATGTGACAGATTTTCAGAGATATTTTCAACAGATGAAATCAGATTTGGAAAATTTTCAGTGGGAAAAGGAAAGAGATATTTTAAAGACATATCAGATGTTTTCTCAGGCAAGTGGAGTTGAAAATTGACTAATCAGTCAGATATTTTTGGAAAGATGAATGCATATCAGATTTGAAGGGAGACATGTGTCAATTGCTCAAAAGTTTTAGGGTTCTTCTCTATTCTATATCTTGCTTTCTTCTCTCAGTTGTAAGGGTTCCTTTCCTCTGCCCAGAGCAGGTCCCTGTTGGTCTTGTGGAAATTTTATTGTAAGTTATACTTTTGTGTCTTTGCATATTCATCAAAGCATCTTGTCTGGATATGTTGAAGCAGAATACAGTAATAGAATACAGTGTGGTTTTTCCCTCTTTCATATTATCTTGTCTCTTTTCATTATGTTTGTGCTCTAGTGTGTTTCATCTGTAAGACATTTGAAATACACCAGCTATAAGGTAGTTTGTCTAATTGTTTGTGAGTTCCTTTCAAGGAGAGGACTAAGTTTCATAGATGATTTCAAAGAGCAAAGCACTGTGATAAGGATTTGATGCAGATGTATGTATATGAGAGGATAGTTTGTAAGGCACTCTATCTCAGCCACATGTAGTTTGTAAGGCACTCTACAATATGTCTGTTACTTTATCTCTGTGGATTCATGTTTTCATTGACTCTTTGCCTAGGGGATAGGCACTGGTCTGAGGTATAGTTTGAAATATGTTCCTCATCCAATATCAAATTCTATTTAATCAAAATACTCCTGTTACTAAGAACAAATGAGCTAAACTTATATGAATTTGTATTAGCAGGATACTATTCAATTTGTTGATTCCTTAGAGAGAGAATCAAAAGGTTAGCCTTCCTTGAGTTTAAACTCATAAAAATAAGAAGGATAAGCATCCTTATACCACTGTTATTTGTTATTACAGTCATAAGTATTTCCCTGCCAAGCTCTGTTTCAGAATTGTTTTTAGTCATCTGAAGAGTGGTATCTTGTTGATATAATCAGAGATATAATGACATAATAGTGAAGACCCAATCCACCATTTGAGGTTTACTTGAAACATAGTGAATTATCTAGGTAATACCTGCCTGAGTATGTGGAGCTCAAAAACAAAGAAGGATATTATCCAATCCTTAGCAATTAGCCTTTCTCTTGTCAAAAGGAGTTGTCATTCAAGTATAATTAGTATATTGTCATTTTAAGGTTGAGATACAAGAAAAAGTGCTAACATCACCATTGACCTAAAAATTTTTATTCTGAACTAGGGAAGAATTGACCTAAAAAGTCTTCGACAGGAAATCTATTTTCAGATCCCAAAATTTTTTTGAAAAGGGTATCCGAATCTGCACTCTGATTTTTTGTTCTAAACTTGTACCTGCAAGAAAAATGGATTTTTTTTTTGGGGGGGGGAGGGGTTTGTCTTGGTCAAACCACAGTTTTGGAATTAAACTCAAAGTATAATTGAAATTGCATAAGTAAAAAAGGTAAATGAACAAATTCACCTTGCTTGTAGAAGCCCTTGTGGCGGATTCAAATTTGTGAATCCACAAGTATGTATGCACCAAATGGATGTAGAATGTAGAATATAGAATGTAGAATGTAGGATGTCTCAAATATATTTCTTTTATATATTCAACACCAATCTTGAATTGATATTTGAATAGGAAGAGGCTTGGAGGAATATGGATGGAGAAATCTTCAACAAGAGAGATGCATGGAGCTTGAATCCTTCAATGGCCACCAATGGATCTTCTTGATGAATTGAGTGTTTGATAAGTGCTTGAATGCTTGAGAATGGATGAATGCTTCAATGGCTACTTGTATTGCTTCAAATCTTTCTTCTTCACCTTCGAATTTCACTCTTCAAGTCTTGAGCTCTTTCGATTATGCTTGATGATGGTGAGAGAAAATGAGAGGAGAAAGCTTCCTTATATATGAAACTAGGGAACAATATTATAGAGAGGCCTACATAGGAGAATTAAATTCCAATTAGACCTATACCTCTAGAAGAAGACCTATATTAAATATAATTTAAGATTTGATGTTCCCAAGACCAAAACAGTCGACCTGGAAGTGGGAATTAATTCTGTCCAAAGCCCGAAATCTAGAAACCCTGGAAATATGCAATTTGAACCCTAGGTTAGAAAAAGGTTTATTCTGACCTAGGTCAAGATCAAGGTCAACCTTGACCTTGAGGTCAAAGTCCCAGTTTTGTAGTCTGGAGTGTTAGAAATAAGTTGGAAAAAGTGGAAATGGGGAAGAACAGGGGGAAAAAGCCAAATCCAAGTTAGGGACCCATTCAAGGGGCTTGACATGACCCCAAACCACTTACTTGCAAGGATAAACTAGTCTACAATGGAAGTGCTTCCATTTTTTGACTATACAACGGATAGTGCTTGTTTGTACCCTAAAAATCACAAAACTCTAAAAAATAAACAATCCCTATCAAGACATGAAAAAATCACTTTGCTTTGTGTGCATGTGTCACTAATTGAATATATCAAAAAACCAAGAATTTCAAAATTGGGTGAGTCCTTACTATTGAGCATTGTTTTGACACAAGCCAACTTGCTAGGATCTCGAGATTCAATTGCCTCTCTTGAAAGAATAATAGGGTTATTCCCAAGGTTCTCTAGGGTCGGGTCACAACCTGCTTGGTTACTCAATTGAAGATAAATGTGAATTTTCACAAGGAGGCCTTTTTTGGTTCATTTAAGACATCAAACTGCAAAACACTTTAATTCTCTTTTAGTACTTTCCATTTTAACATATATGGGTGTTGTAAATAAAATGCAATTTTGTATTTACAAGATGTTGATTTTCAGAATTTAAAGAGAGAATAGAGTAATGAGAAGTAAAAAGAATTATTGAAAATAAAATACTATGGAAATAAACCACTGAAAACTCTTCCTTGTGATTTGGAACAAACCCATGAAGTATAAATTAGACCAAGTCACAATTCAATACTCCACAAATGCAAGTGTTTGGAGAGAATGTAAATTCACTCGTGCAAGATATTCAAAATCGATCAAATCGTGAAGCCACCAAGATGTGCACACCCACAAGATAGATTTATCATCAAACCCAAATATGATCTCTTCCACGCATTCATCATAACAAGGTAAAGAAAACAACAATAAACTCCAACTAAAGAAACGTGAATCCAAAACACAATAAACGAGAGGCTCTCTGAAAATAATGAATAATGCAAGCATACATCCAATAATTTCACATAGGTAGCAGAAATTCACACACCATAAATGAAGCACCAAATGTCTATCTTTATTGCATTCAGAATCTGATGCTTTACATTGATTTGTGATTACAATATATAGAGTTTGATCCACAACTCTGAATTCTGAATTTAGGACATCAGAGAGAAAAATAAATTAAACTAAAACTTTGCTAAAAGGTAAACTACTCTTATGTGATACGAGAAGCTTGCATGATTCTTAAATCCTTTTACAATCAGTTTTCCCCTGTAAGGAGGATCAAACTCACCAAGAAGAGAAAGAGAAAAGGAGGGTTTCTTCTAAAAACTTGGAATCTTCTTCTCGTTTCTTGGATTTTTCCTTGGATTCTTCATCTGGAGTCTCTTATGGCAGTGGAGACTGGTAAGAGACCCTTATTCACTTCAAAATGAACTCAAGTTAACCATTAATCTAATCTAGAGTTCAACTGGTGTGAAAAAATGTTATCTTGCTCGAAACACCCAGATTTTTGGACCCCGACCTCAACTTTGAAACTTTTATTGCCTGAAAACTTCTTAAGTGTCTAAACAACAAAATTATGGTCAAAATTTCAGACATGTCAGAGACCAAAAGGGCCAAAATGTTTGGATGTCCGAAAGGCCAAAAAACTGAAGGGCCAAAAGGCAGAAAATCTTGGAAGGCTGAAAGGCCAAAAACATGGAAGGCCAAAAGGCAGAAAAATTGGAAGGCCAAAAGGCCAAAAAACCATCTTGCTTGCGGGGTCGAAAGGCCAAAAGATTGGAATCTGCATGTACTGAAGGGGCCAAAAAGCCAAAAATCTTGGAAGGGAAAAATACCAAAACTTGTCTTAGGGAATTCTCTTAAGTGCTGGAGATCGCTTCTTCAAAATTTTTAGTGGTCCAAGGGGTCAGTTTGGGAATACTTCTGGGTGTGCAGCCCGGAGCCTTTGTATGACCTCCTAAACTTCCTTGTAGTTTATCTTATTTCTTTTCACCCTGTTGACCTTCCATTCTTGCTTTTATTTAAAGGTAGTTATCTCAGAAGCAAAGAAATGGATCTTCTCTACATGGTTTTCCATCCTTGTCATCTCTTCTTTTGAAT
Source organism: Thuja plicata (assembly GCA_018584345.1). NCBI lineage: Eukaryota > Viridiplantae > Streptophyta > Pinopsida > Cupressales > Cupressaceae > Thuja > Thuja plicata. Next base: position 892,498 of record MU228083.1, on the reverse strand, counting down.
ATAATAACTATTGCAAGGCTTCCTTGGTCCATACACTTTCCATAATGTCCTTGAATTATTGGACCACTTCTTTAGATGACTGTAAGATATGCTTAGCTTCATCCTAGTACAAATCAAGGCCGATCCCTATGAAGAAGACATCTATTTCTTCCACCCATTCCAGGACTTCTTTCTTCTTCTCTAGTATGGAGGCTTGACATTTTTAATAAATGCTAATTATCTTGATTATGCACTTGATCCATGTCTCAAAATTTTCTAGCTCCTCACCTTCATATATCTTTACCAAGATCTCAAAGTGCTATTTCTTGATGATCTGCAAATTTTTGAGGGCGGCTTGCCATTTTCTTGTCTCAAACTCCATGCCACCCACATTTGTCATTAAATCAATCAAATTTGTAGCTTCTATTAGAATAACCCTATAAGGTTTGAATAGCCATTTGATGGAACCTTCCCCGTACTGCTCAAGATATTCCTTCCAGTCTACACTTGCTTTGATGAAGGATGGTGTTAACCCTGCTAGTAGGTCTGGGGTGTTTCTCTTATCTAACACTGCCTGTAATGAGGCTTCTTGGCAACTGGGGTCAATAGGACCAACCATTTTGTGAATGAACTTCTTCAAGGCTTCAATTCTATTATATCAAGGTTTTTATAGTCTCCTCATCCTTACTCATGAAACCCAGAGCATGTTTAAGCCCTAAGGCTAGTAGTGTCTTGCTCCCTTCCTTGGTGGGTTCCCCCAAATCTACATCCTCAAATGTATAATCTTCCAGAGTTGCTTGCATTTGAGAGGTGCTAGCGGATAGGACTGCAACCTGTGCCTTTCATCACCCCCTAGTGTCTTGGTGACATAGGACATTGTCCATGCTGGTAATACAATATTTGTCTAATGAAAATCTTTTCCTAAGGATGTTATATCCGTAGTTTCCCCTTCATCCTCATCTGAATAAGTTCTTATCCTTGATTGGATGTCTTTAGTAAACCATGTAGGCTTACTAGATGTGATGACCAACTCATATAGGGTAACCTGAAGAACTGAATCTAAATTTTGGGACCCTGGAGTCACCTCTTTATTCGGCCCCTCTTCTTGTTCCTATCTCTATTCCCCTTCATTCCTTTGTCATGGTGTTCTTCTTCCTTTTCCTTTTCCTCTTCTACCTTATCTTCTTCCTCCATTGCCTCATCTTTCTTTTCCTGGCCTTTGTCTTCCTCTCCTGAGGAGCTAACCGAGGCTTCGGTATTGAGACCAGTCATGACCTTTAAGGTGGTTTCAAAAAGTGACATAACCTCTATGGTTTCTAATCTTGTAGGGCTTGGGATGTGGCAAGTCAAAGGGCTTGATGATGGCGGAGTAGGTTTTGGGAGATTTGGGATTAGAAGTGGAAGAGTACTTGGAGGAATTTGGAGAAATTATGGGGGAGTAGGAATAGGAGGTGGAAGAGTAGTTGGTGGATTAGGAATGTGAAGGGGCATTTTAACAATAATGGTTTCTATTGTAGGCTCATTAGTAGTCACCTCATGGGTGATTGGAGACTCTTGATTCCAGAGCCCTTGACCTTCCTTAGAGCTCTCTCCCACGATAGGTATATTTGTCTTTGGACTGGTAAATTGAGTGGGGGATGGAGTTAGGGTTACTTATGGTTGAAAAAGAGAAGGACCACCTGCCTCATACCCAGTTGCATAACCTAGCGTGTCATGGCCTGTGTCTGAGAAACCTTCTAGACCCTCAAAGTATGACATTTGGAACTCATCCAATCCCAGAGAATCCAAGGGATTATCTGGCTCTTTAGGATCCTCTTGGTGTTTCCTACTAGTCTCCTTTTCTCTCCTTTTTTGAGACCTTGTCCTTTTGACTAGAGGGACCTCTCCCACTTCCTCTTCTTGCAGGTCCTCCTGTATGGTTTCTAATTGTAGAGACGCAGAAGCTTTCTTCCTCTTATATGTCTTCTTCCCCTTTTCAGTGGCAGGAGGAGATTGTCCAGAAGTGGAGGGTCCTTCATTCGGTGAAACCTATGCTAGCCCTGTGGGAGGATCTATTTGCCTAGTCATTCTTGTCTTAGGATCCTTGGGCCTTGGATTTGACCCATATTCCACTGTACGCTCATGGTTGTATACCATGATTGGATTTTGTGGTGGTACCTTCTTGTATTGCGGCACTATACTTTTCTCTCTGTGTTGTTTACCCACTTTCTTGGGTGGATCTATCAACATTTTCACAGTTATTGGGATCATCTTGCAGGGCCTCTTAATCCATTCCCCTATTTTTCTCATCACATGCCTTTCCTGGAAGTCAATGTCATCATTTTCATCCTTATCAACCTCTCCGTTCATGATAGGCATGTCATATATCTTATTATCTATATAAATGGCCTCCAAGACCTCATCTGAATACAACTCCCAAACTTTTGGGGGAATAGGAGTCTTTATGACTTCCTTGGCCATGGTAAGAGTCATTCTACAATAATCCCAGATCTTGACCTCATGGTCATCTACAAAGTTCATCCAGTGATCCTCCAAGTGAGGTTTGTGAAGGTAGAATTTGCCAATAATGTGGTTTTAAGTGCCTATAGGGTCAAAATGAGGCCGCACGGTCTTGTAAAGATATAGGGCACAGTCATCCTATTCAAAGGCCAAATATTTATAGACCATCATATCCTATAGGGTATATGGTCCCAGTGAGATGGGAAAATCCCAACAATGGTTCTTCTTGTGTTTTATGTGTTCATATGTGTGAGTTGTTGAGCCATCTCCAAAATGATTATCCAGTCAGATGGATATTTGGGCAAATTCTTTGGCTTCAAAGTTGATCCTGCTATTTGAATGTAAGTGAAGGTTCTAAATTGTATGTAATAAGCCCCTATGGCCCTCACCTTGGTGACTGCTTCTTTTGACATTATTTTTGCAAAATCACCCTCAATGGATCAGATGATTGCAAAAATGAAGGCATCATTGACTATCCTATAGTCTGGGCTATCTGCTCACATTTTTTCCCTTTTTTGTAGTTTAGGGTACATGATGTGAGGCCATGCATTGGGATCATTTAGGTTTCCCCTCTTGATGAGTGCTGGGTAATCTTCTTGTGCTGCCAATTGGTACACCACATAGGTAATCATGTAAAACTTGGGGTTGTGTTTCACTGCCACCCGCTGTTCATCCAACTTGTTGCTGATGATGGTCCCCCAATCGAGCCTAGCCCTATGGTCTCTGAGTCTTTCTATCAGGAGAATAATCCAATTCTCTAGTTGGGATGATTGTGGTAACCCATATACTCGGCTTAGCATTGTTATGGCTTCCTTGATATCATCTTTCATGTATCCTCTCCTTAAGTTTATCTTGTCCAGTTTATTTTTGGGGAGAGGTTGCTCAAGGTAATGGTTATTGACTATTGCATAGGCCTCTTCCACTTTGTTTCTAAACCACAAGATCCCTTCTCTATGAAAAATTCATAGAACTTGTCTACGCCTTTGTGGAGGTGGAAGCCATCCTCTATGGTGTCTAGCCTAATATCCAATACTACTTGGCCCTTTGTATTCTGAACCACCCTTTTTTCAAAGCCATAATGGTTTGCCAAGGTCATGATCAGTTTAGGTGAGGTCATGGCCACTGGGTGGGCTACTATGTTGACCAGTCCTACTAATACTAGGGAGGTACAATCCTCTGATCTCCTGACTGGTTGGCCACACCTTGTCAGGAAGTCATCCCAATCTATATTACCAATATCAATATCGGTGATTTCAATGTGTTTATTGCTAATTTTGGAAGGGGGAGTGTTCCCCTTGTATAGGTACTTCATGGGTGACGTAATCTTTTTCTTAGGCATTTCTGTAATGAAACATGCAAGTATCAGTATTTTATTTGAAGAAAAACTAAAAGAATTCTAACTAATCTAAGAAAATAGAGGAAAAATTCTCTAAGTAGCCAAGAATGTAGATTTTTGCACTTTCGACCCTTTTAGGGTTTCGGGCACAAGTTTATGAACTGTAAAATTCTGAGATTCTACTAAGGTGGACACCGCTTTTGGGGATTTGGACTTGTTGGCATTTTAGACATTTTGGAGGCCTAAAAGGCCAAAAAGGATAAATCTCTACAATGGCACTTGGACTCCCAACTTGACCTAGTTTTCAACCTTTCAAAGGCCAAAAACCTGCGACAAAGGTCGTGACCAAAAGAAAACAAAACCCTAACACAGAAAACTAGAAAGAAATAGACCCAATCTGACAAGGATGGACTTTCCTACTAAACATTGAAGGCACCAAAGGCCCTAAGAGAGTAGGGGAGAGGGAAGTCTGCACACCCTAGGATGGAAAAGAACAAGGAAAGAAAACCCTAAAGCTTAAACTACAAAGAGGGAAAAACTACGAGACAACAAAGAAGGAACCTACCTTGAAGGAGCTATGAGTGGGGGAGGATGACACAGTGGAGCTTGGAGGCATGGGGCAATCAGTATAAAGGATCAAGAGTGAAAATGGCAAAGTCACGAGCTCTCAAGAAGCTGGAGTTGAAAAAGGTGAAATGATTCAGATTAGGGCCTTTGGGCAATTTATAGCCTGCGCGACCTCTATCAGCATTTTTGGTATTTCAGGTTCTGAAAAACCAAAAGTCAGGGGGTAGACACCTTTAGCCTTTCAATGTTTTCAGAGGCTAAAACACCGAAAGGGACAAATTTTGGCCTTTTAGCCATTACGACATTTCAGAGTACTATGGTCCTATGAAAGGCCAAAAAAAGGTGTCTTCTTTTGTTTTATCATGCTGACACCGTTTCTTCTAAGACTGATCGGGCAAGGACTTAAGGGGGTAGACAAGACCAAATGTCAAAAGAAAAGAAAAAGGGGGTTCCCCATGGTCAGAGGACCAAAGATGGGGTGTGTGTTGTGGACCCAAAACAAATAGCCCTGACAAAAGGAGGAATGACCAAGGCATTTCTTCATCATCAATACTCTTCCAAAATGTATCTTTGCAGTAGAACAAAACCAAGAGGTGTTGGTGTTGAAAATCTTTCAATGAATTCTAATCCAAGGTTTTCCAAATTTTTCCCAGTGTGTGTTTATGTGTATTCATTTCTTGACCCTTGATTGTGGTAACCAGAATGTTTTCTATCTGCTCCCAACCTTCGCAAAGTAGACCAGGGTTTCCCAAAAAGAGGTTTTCTGCCAGTTAGGCGTTCATAGCCCCAAAAATTTTTTCCCCAAATCCCAATTATAACCTTTCTCTATTTCTGATCGGGCATTCATAGCCCTGATAGAGGTTTTCATAGTCACCCAAGTCCATTCTATCTGCTAGGCTAGAGCTTTCTTGCTTCTGAGAGATTTGTGTTTGGACAGTCCTTTTATTTCGTCTACATGCTTTTGAAATGTGTCAAATCTTGAGTGTTCGTGTACTCCATGTGTTCAGGTTCATAATAATTTTTCTTTTGTATTTGATTTGATCTGAGCAATGATTAGGCTGTGTCACCTGGATCTCACACTTGTGACCTCTTTGGGGCACTTTTCTTTTGTGTGCTTCTTTTTCTCTCTCTTTAGCTTTTTTTTTATTGCCTTTGCATTAAGTTCAAACTTGGGTTCTGGGATCAGTGGGTACCCAAATCTACATACTCATGATGGTTGTAACTGAAAAATGACCAAGACACCAATGCTCTTAGGAATCATCTCTTAGTGTGTTCTGTGATTAGGATGACCAAGCTTTGAACTCCTTCTTGTCTGTTAATGATAATTATCACCACTTTGCCTTTTGGGAGTGTTCTCTGTGTTTGCACATATCTTTGGATAATTTGACTAAGAAATACCCCTACTCTGATCTAAGGACTACCTTGGAATGGATCTAAAATATACTGACCCAAAATGATGAAATGAGCCCTGATAAAAAAGGAAAAAAAACCACCACAAACGGGAGAAAGGACTGACGGAGAGGACGATGAAAAAAGAAAAAATAAAGGAAAAAAAGAAGCAAAAATGGACTATTGTACAAGGGATGGAAGGAAATCCTACTTAGGATCCAAAGTAATGCTTGAGGAATCTCCCATTGACTGGAAATGGGGTCAAATTTTTGTTCAAAGTGTTGATCCTAAAAGTGTTTTCCCCCAGGATCTCTAATATCTGGTAAGGGCCTGTCCACAGTCTTTGGAACTTAGTGTGGCTGCCCTAATTTTATTTCACCTTATCTGAAATGAGGACAAGGTCAGAGACCCTAAAGGATTTAATGGTATCTCTCTTGTCAAACCACCTCTTTACTATGACTTGATGCTTTGATACATGCTCCAGAGCCAATGTTCACTTCTCCTCTAGGTTAAGGAGATTCATGAGCCTAACTTGTACTTGATCTTCTCATCCCACATATTGGTCCATGAATCTCAGGATTGGGATTTTAAAGTTCATGAGGAAGACCAGTTGTAAGCCATAGACCAGTTGGTATGGATATTTCCCTAGGTAATTTTTGATCCTTACGTGATCAGTCCATAAAGTATATTTTATTTGTGTGTGTTAATCCCTGGGGTTGTCATCCAAGAGGTGTTTGATCACTATTGTTAAGTTCTTGTTTGTAGACTCTGATACACCATTGCCTTGTGGATAATAATTTGAATAAAACTTGAGGATTACCTAGTTTTCAAAGGCCCATTGTGTGAGTGAGGAAAAAGAAAAAGAGGGAGCATTATGAAATACTGGATAAAATGGCATCCCAAACCTGGTTATGATGTGCTCCTCCAAGAATTTGGTCATGATCTCTATAGTACAATTCTTCAGTGCTTGAGCCTCCTTCCAGCATGTGTATTAGTTAGTAGTTTTCAAAATGAACTTGTGTCCTACAACCGAAGGGGGGTTAATCATTGCAACAAAATCTAAGCCCCATTGGGAAAATGGGCATACCTCCTATACTAGTTGTAAGGGCATTGCAGGGTTTATCTCTCAAGTTGTGCTTGTTTCGCAAGTGTGGTGAGACCTCACATGTTTGATGGTGTCCCTGAATATTGTAGGATATAAATATCCCACCTTTAAGATTTGATGGGCAGTTTCATCAGTTGACCCATGTCCCATTTCGTATTTGTCATGGAAATTTTCTAGGATTTGCTTTTCCTCGAGTTTGTCCAAGCACCTTAGGTATAGACCCTCATAATTATGTTTATACAACTATGCATTCTTCAACATGTAGGAGCTACTTTTGATTCTCAAGGCTCTTCTATGGGAACCACTCATCTCCTCTGGGCAATGGTTTTGTAATAGATAATACACTATGTATTGATACCATACATCACTGATCACACCTTGATCGGTGTAGGTTCGGCAGATCAGACCTTCTTCAACCTCAGAGATCAACTTCGTCAAGCCTTGACCCCTTACTAGCTTCATTGGTTGGATTTCAAGTTCAAACTCTTGGAGGATTGCCATCCATTTTTCTCTCCGCTCTCCCAGCTAATTTTGCATCAAAAGGGACTTTACGACTACGTCTAGAACTATCCCAATGACCTTACTTCTCAAGATGTAATGTCTAAACTTTTTCATCGCTTTGACAATATAAAATGACTATTTATCAAGGCTTGGGTATCTGATCTCAGCATCTTTGAAAGGGAAACTCATGAAAGCTATGGGTCTCTCATCTTCACTATTCTTCTTCTATATGAGGATGCTTGCACATGAGTGATTAGATGCAAAAGAGTAAACCTTGAAAGGAATAGTGTAGTCCAGGCTGACTAGGACCACTACCGTAGCGATGGAATTTTTAATCTCCTCAAAGGATTTCTTGGAAAGGAGAGCCCATTTAATCTTGGTGTCTTTCTTGAGCATGTCATTCAACAGTTTTACTATCTCTGTGAAACCACTATTGAACTTCCTTACGAAGTTGATCTTCCCAAAGAAATATTTTAGTTCTTTGCGGCTATGTGGCAACGTCAACTTTAGAATGGCCTCTACCCTTTCAGTATCTATGTCTATTCTCTTCTCTAAGATGATATGTCCCAAGAGTTTTCCTTCAGTTACCCCAAACACACATTTCTTGGGATTGAGGGAAATCCTGAATTCTCTGCATCTTTGAAGGCATTTTTTGAGGTCATTTAAGTGGTCATCTATTTGTTTTGTGAAAAATGTGAGATCATCCATGTATATGATAATGCACCTCCTGACTAGTCCTTTGAAAGCTATGTCCATTTCCCTCTGAAAAGAGGCCCTAGCATTAATCAGTCTGAAAGGCGTCCAACAGTAGGAGAAGGTTCCCCATTTGGTTGTGAATGTTGTTTTCAGCCTGTCCTCTTCCTGCACCATCACCTGGTTGTAACCCAAGTAACCATCCAAACATGACATCATTTGGGACCCATTGACCTTTTGCAGCACTTCATCAAGATATGGGAGCGGGTAATTGTCCTTTTGAGAAGACTTGTTAAGGTTCCAGAACTCCACGCATAATCTAATCTCTCCAGTTTTCTTTCTCACGGGTACCAGGTTCACAACCCAATTGGAATGCCGAATTGGAAAGATGATTCTAGCATTGAGAAACTTCTAAACTTCCTTTTGGATTAAGGGTTCCATATTAGGGTTCATGGGCCTCTGTCATTGCCTGAAATACTTGGATTCTAGTTTTAGAGGGATGTTGTGCACTATGAATGAGGTGTCATATGTCTTCAATTATTCATAGCTCCATGCTATGACATCTCGATATTCAGTGATGAGCTAGACCATTTTCTCCTTCTCTTCTCTAGTTCCCACATTTCTGATGTGGACCTCTCTAGGTTCCTCTTTCATGTGAAGGTTTTATGTATCACATTCTTTACCATCAGGTGTTACTTCTAGGCATCTCCTTACTGCAGTCTTGTCGCTGTAAAAAATCCTCTCTAGTTCTACCATCCCTTTGGGTATGGAATTGGTCCTTAGATTTATGACACCTTGATCATCAAGATCTTTGGGTTCAACTACTTCTTCACCTTCCTTTTCCTTGTCTATGACCTATTTTTCGAACACACCGGCACACATGATAAACTCTAAGATGTGCTGACAATCTTGGAAGACTTGAAAATTAGTGACATTGTCTGGAATGGCCGGGGCCGTGACAAGTTCAACTGAGAATTTATTTAGCTTTGATTTCTTCATTGGATTTAATGAACTGGCTGAAATGGCTAGGGTGTCAGCGACAACATTTTTTCTTCTTGGGATGGTTTTGATGTCAAAAGTGTCAAAGTTGTTGATCAAGTCCCATGCTCTATTTCAGTAGGCTGTGAGCCTCTTATCATTGCAAGTATACTGAATATAGATTTTCTTGATGACCAATTGCAAGTCCCCTTCCACTATCAAGATTTTTATTCCCTTTTTCTGGGCTAGGAGAAGCCTACTAACCAACGCTTCATATTTTGCAACATTGTTAGTGCACAGAAATTGTAACCTATAAGCGACATAGAAAGACTTACCTCTTGGGTTTATCAACTTGATCCCCACACCTACTACCTATTTACATTTGGAACCATTGAAGCACAATTTACATATTTGGGGTTGCTTATTAGGGTTAGACTTGGCTGATTTTCTCTTGGGAGAGCCCTTAGTTTTGAGTTTCTGCCCCTTTTCTCCATCACTGTCAGAATAGGTTAATTCTCCTATATTTTGGGTATGTATGGGTTTGGGGTTTTCATCACTTTCTTCGCCTTCATCTTCTAGCATTACTTTTTAAGGTTGAGATGCTCCTTCATTAGAGGTACTCCAGTCATTAAGTGTGTTCAAAATAGGACTTTTGTCATTAGAATCTGACCCACTGTCCTGGTTCTGATGTGAAGTGTTTGTAGGGACTGGGCTGTCTATTTCTTGCAAGATGTTATCTTTGTCCTTGATCTTGAGGATGTCCTCTTTTATTGTTGGGTTTTATGATAGCTTACTTGGTAAGGTGATCTGGGTCAATACCCATGATAATGCTTCATGGGAACTGGGGCATGTGAACTCATAATGGATAGCCTAGTGTAGTTGGCGGTAGCCTAGTAGTGACAAGATGTTAGGGTCTGCGTCCTGACCCAAGTGCCATAAGCTAGTTGTAGTGCTATTGATGAAATTTTGAAATTTTTCATCGTCGATACCTGATTCTAAGAGACCTAGAATAGGGCTTTGGTCAGATTCTAGGCCTTCTCAGATTCGGAACATGAGGATGTCATCCATCCAATAAGTGCCCAAGTCTGTCTGGTTGAACATGACTTCATTTGAGGCATTGTAATTAGTGATCATCTTTCTCAATTTAGCCTTTGCATCTATCTTGATATGGTTATTCAGACCTCTCCATGGTAGCCAGAGCTGGGTGAAATTTGTGGAAAGCCACCCTCTCAAGCACTTGGTCCATTCTCAACTTAACAACATCCCATAAGTTTCAGGTATGTCCACTATATGCACATCAATGTATTCTTTCATTTTGGGATCTACAACCAATTGAATGTGTATGTCTCTAAGCACACCAATCACCTTCACCTCGGTCTTATACAGTTGTTTAACTACTCGGTTTGTTACTTGGGGTTCCATTCCCAGCTTTTGGTATATTGACAGGGGCATGACATTGCAAGAAGCTCCTAATTCAATCAGGTAGTTGTGTAGGTTCTTTCCAAACATCCATAAACTGAGTAATAATGGTGGGACCTCCATCTTATCCTTGGACATTGCAGGGAAAGCATTAGATGTGTTGATACTGGATGTAGGTGTCTTTGTATTGTTGGTTGATGAGCTAGGTTTTGAGTGCTCCAGAGATCTTAGAAGGGCCTCCTTCTAAGATGGGTAGTCTTACAGCAGTTCAAACATAGATATGTTTGCTTTAGTTTTGTTCAATTCATCAACATTTTGTATTTATCACTCGACCAGGTCGCACCTCTATATCCAACATATGTACTTTCTATAGGGGGTGTGGTGCCATTCGGGCCTTTATGAGGCATGGGATTGTTACTAGCCTAAGGATCTAGTGGGGTTGGTTGTCTTCTTGGGGAATACCATCGGTGAGAGGTTCCTTTCTATTTTGAAGGTTATATGAGTTTCGTTGATCATTCTGGAAGGCATGTACTTTTGAATATTTAGGCTCATTTTCCCTCTAGAAGGGAAACAAAAACTCATCTTCTCCTACAAAAGAATCTAATCCTTCCCCTTTTCTAGACTCATAGGAATCAAACACCATAGCAGTAAATTGCACCGGGGGCTCCTCTGGGTTCTGGATGTAGTGATCACGGGAGTTGTTACCATACCCATCATTGCCTTGGTGTGAATTTGGAGCTCCAACAAATTAGCCTCTGAAAATTCATAAGAATTGGCATTGTCTACTGGGATCCTGTCATTATTGGGTCTAGTGTTCCATGGCCGGCTTGGCCTTTGTTGCCCGAACTATTTCTCTTGTGCATTGTTGTTGTTGTATGTATTGAAGCCTCAGTTTGGATTCTGGGGGTATGTATTCAGACTAGCAGACGTCCGTTGATACCCACCTTGATTTTGGGATGGATTTAACTTCATACAGGTGAGCTCATTGGTGAGTTTTGATAAGGTCTTCTTCATGATGTCCAGCTTAGAGGCCATGAGAGTATCAGGCTCTTCTTGGGGTATAACTCTTTTCTCCACAAACACTATTTTGTGAGCTTTGTAACCTTGATAAGTAATAGATGGGGGTATTTCTGCAAATAGTTGCACTAGAATGGGATTCAACATAGGTGTGTAAGTGGCTAGAGCTTGATTTCTTTCTGCAAATGGATGTGGGACAACAAGGTTATTCATGGTAGGCATTTCTATATAACTCCCTTCTTGCAGGTCCATCTACTGGGTGAATGTGATGGCTTCATTGTACACCTTTTCCATTGTGTCTCTATCCGCTGGGGGAAGCCTCCTTAGAAAGATTGAGGTGAAAGGATCCAAATCCTTCAAATAAACTTGTATGACAGCCTCATCTGGTATGGTGTAAGGAGCTTCCAACTTTTGATGCATTTTGTGAAAATGATGATTGAACATAGCGATGGGTTCCTTAGGATCTTTCCTTGTTTTGATGAACTAGTGATGTGTTGTGGCGGGATCCACATACAACTTGAATTGATTGAGGAATTTGATTTCAAATTCATTCCATGTAGAGATAGACCCTTGTGGTAAGTTTGGGTACCAATTGTATGCAAACTCTTCCAAAGTGTATGGGAATAGATGACAAACAATGTCTTGGTGGGAAATCTCTTTGTGGTTACAAATTTCCTTGAAGGTGTAGATGTGTTCTTCCACTATCCTTGATTCGCCATATATGAATTGGGTGCAAAACTTCTCCAAATTTTTGGGTAACTCATGGAGCTTCCCAACAAAATTTAGAGGTGAGCTAGTTGCATTGGCAAAAAAGGCCATCACACGTAGTTGTTGCAAATTCTAATTTTGCACGTTCTAATTTTGATCTATGGTTGTTATGACAATAAGGGCAGAAATATGTGATTGTTGTCCAAGAGAATTCTAAGACTTGGTAAGGTGGTAAGAGGATTTTTATTTTGTCTTTCCTTTGTCGCTATGAGCTCTACAATGGTGGGTGAGTTCAAGGAACTTGCCTCTCTTGAGAGATGATCTAAGCACTCACTCAAATCTCTCTGGAGAGAAAGATCCAATATTATCCAGCTTTTGAGTTTTGAGGCCCTCCTTCTAGCCCCACTTCTGTTGAGCATTGTTTTGACACAAGCCAACTTGCTACAATCTCAAGATTTGATTTCCTCTCTTGAAAGAATAACGGGGTTATTCCCAAGGTTCTCTGGGGTTAGGTAACAACCTTCTTGGTTACTCAGTTGAAGATAAATGTGAATGTTCACAAGGAGGCCTTTGTTGGTTTGTTCAAGACATCAAACTACAAAACACTTTAATTCTCTTTTGGTATTTTCCTTTTTAACATATATGGGTGTTCTAAATAAAATGCAATTTTGTATTTTCAAGATGTAGATTTTTAGAATTTAAAGATAGAATAGAGTAACGAGAAGTAAAATGAATTACTAAAAATAAAATCCTACAGACATAAGCTGCAGAAAATTCTTCCTTGCGAATTGAATTATGGGGAGATTTGGAACAAACCCACGAAGCATAAATCAGACCAAGTCACAATTCAATACTCCACAGATGCAAGCGTTTGGAGAGAAGGTACATTCACTCATGTGAGATATTCAAAATTGATCAAATCGTGAAGCCACCAAGATGTGTGCACCCAGGAGACAGATTTATGGTCAAACCTAAAGATGATCTCTTCCACGCATTCATCATAGCAAGGTAAAGAAAACAACAACAAACTCCAAATAAAGAAACGTGAATCCGAAACACAATAAACAAGAGGCTCTCTGAAAATAATAAATAATGCAAGCATATATCAAATAATTTTGCATAGGTAGAAGAAATTCAAACACCATGAATGAAGCACCAAATGTATATATTTATTGCATTAGGAATCCAACCCTTTACATTGATTTTTGATTACAATATATAGAGTTTGGTCCACAACTCTGAATTCCAAATTTAGGGCATCAGAGAGAAAATAAATTAAACTAAAACTTTGCTGAAAGGGAAACTACTCTTAACTGATACTAGAAAACTTGCATGGATTCTTAAATCCTTTTACAATCAATTTGGCCCTGTAAGGAGGATCAAACTCGCCAAGAAGAGAAAGAGAAAAGAAGGAGGCTTCTTCTAAAAACTTGGAGTCTTCTTCTTGTTTCTTGGAGATTTCCTTGGATTCATGATGTGGAGGCTCTTCTGGTGGTGGAGACTGGTAAGAGACCTTTAGTCCCTTAAAAAAGAACTCAAGTTAACCATTAATCTTATCTGGAGTTCAGCTGGTGTGCAAAAATGTGATCTCTCTAGAAATACCCAGATTTTTTAACCCCATCCTCAACTCTGAAACTTTTAATGCCCCAAAAATTCTTAAGTGTATAAACAACAAAATTCTGGTTGGAAGTTTGGACATGTCAGAGGCCAAAAAGGCAAAAATGTTTGGAAGGCCGAAAGGCCAAAAGAATGAAGGGTTGTAAGGTCAAAAAACCATCTTTCTTGTGGGGCCAAAAGGCCAAAAGACTAGAATCTGCATGTCCTAAAGGGGTCGAAAGGCCAAAAATCTTGTAAGGCCAAAACATTAAAACCTGTCTTAGCAAATTCTCTTAACTGTTGGAGATCACTTCTTCAAAATGTTTAGTGGTCCAAGGGGTTAGTTTGGGAATACTTCTGGGTGTGCATCCCAGAGCCTTTGTATGACCTCTTGAACTTCCTTTTAGTTTATCTTCTTTATAAAACCCTGTTGACCTTCTGTTCTTTCTTTTCTTTGAGGGTAGGTAGCTCAGAAGCAAAGAACTGGATCTCCTCTACATGGTTTGTCATCCTTGTCATTTCTTCTTTTGAATAGAATAATTTTTGCAAGGCTTCCTTGGTCCCTACACTTGCCATAATGTCCCTGAATTGTTGGACCACTTCTTTAAATGATCATAAGATATGCTTAGCTTCATCCTAGTACAAATCAAGGCTGATCCCTATGAATAAGACATCTATTTCTTCCACCCATTCCAGGACTTCTTTCTGCTTCTCTAGTATGAAGGCTTGACAATTTTCATAAATGCTAATTATCTTGATTATGCGCTTGATCCATGTCTCAAAATTGTCTAGGTCCTAGCCTTCATATATCTTTACTAGGATCTAGAAGCATTGTTTCTTTATGATCTACAAATCTTGGAGGGTGGATTGCCATTTGTTTGTATTAGGCTCAAGGACACCCTCATTCGTCATCAAATAAATCAAATTTGTAGCTTTTATTAGAATAAACCTATAAGGTTTGAATACCCATTTGATGGAACCTTCCTGGTACTGCTCAAGATCTTGCTTCCATTTTGCACTTACTTTGATGAAGGATGGTGTTAACCTTTCCAGAAGCTCTGGGGTGTTTCTCTTATCTAACACTGCCTATAATGAGGCCTCTAGGCAGCTGGGGTCAGTAGGACCAACCATTTTGTTAATGAACTTCTTCAAGGCTTCATTCTATTTTGTCAAGGTTTTTATAGTCTCTTCATCCTTACTCATGAAACCCATAGCATGTTTAAGCCCTAAGGCTACTAGTGTCTTTCTCCCTTCCCTAGTGGGTTCCCCCAAATCTACCTCCTCAAATGTATAATCTTCCAGAGTTGCTTGCATTTGAGAGGTGCTGGCAGATGGGACTGTAACCTATGCCTTATAGTGCCCCCTAGTATCTTGGGTGATGTAGGACATTCTATGTGCTGATAATCTAATCTTTATCTGATGAAAATCCTATCCTAAGCACACTATATCTATATTTTCCCCTTCATCCTCATTTGAATAAGTTCTTCTCCTTGAATAGATTTCTTTAGTAAACCATGTAGGCTTACTAGATGCGGTGACCGGCTCATATGGGGTAACCTGAAGAACTAAATCTAAATTTTGGGACCCTAGAGTCACCTATTTATCTGGCCCCTCTTCTTGTTCCTATCTTTGTTCCCCTTCATTCCTTTCTCCTTGGTGTTCTTCTTCCTTTTCCCTTTCCTCTTCTGCCTTGTCTTCTTCCTCCATTGCCTCATCTTTCTTTTCCTGGCCTTTGTCTTCCTCTTCTAAGGAGCTAACTAAGGCTTCAGTATTGAGACCAGTCATGACCTTTAAGGTGGTTTTGAAAAGTGACATAGCCTCTATGGCTACTGATCCTCCAGGGATCGGGATGTGGCAAGTCAAAGGGCTTGATGATGGTGGAGTAGGTGTTGGGAGATTTGGGATTAGAAGTGGAAGAGTATTTGGTGGAGTTTGGAGAAATGGTGGTGGAGTAGGAATGTGAAGGGGCATTTTAAAAATAATGGTTTCTGTTGTAGGCTCATTAGTAGTCACCTCTTGGGTGATTGGAGACTCTTGATTCCTGAGCCCTTGACCTGCTTTAGATCTCTCTACCATGATAGGTATATTTTGCTTTGGATTGGTAAATTGAGTGGGAGGTGGAGTTAGGGTTACTTATGGTTGAAAAAGAGAAGGACCACATTCCTCATACCCAGTAGCATAACCTATCATGTCTTGGTTTGGGTTTGAGAAACCTTGCAGAACCTTAAAGTCTAACATTTGAAACTCATCCGATCCTAGAGCATCCAAGGGATTATCTAGCTCTTTAGGATCCTCTTGGTGTTTCCTACTAGTCTCCTTTTCTCTCCATTTTTGAGACGTTTTCCTTTTGACTAGAGGGACCTCTCCATCTTCCTCTTCTTCCAGGTCCTCTTGTACAGTTTCTAATTGTGGAGATGCAAAAGCTTTCTTCCTCTTATATGTGTTCTTCCCCTTTCTGGTGGCAGGAGGAGATTGTTCAGAAGTGGAGGATCCTTCATCTGGTGAAACATGTGCTCACCCTATGGGAGGATCTATTTGCCCATACATTCTTTTCTTAAGAACCTTGGGCCTTGGTTTTGACCCATACTCCACTACATGTTCATGGCTGTATACCATGCTTGGCTTCTGTGGTGGTGCCTTCTTGTATTGTGGCACTGTACTTTTCTCTCTATGTCGTTTACCCACTTGCTTGGGTGGATCCATCAACATTTTCATAGGTATTGGGCTCATCTTGTAGGGCCTCTTAATCCATTCCCTTGTTGTTCTCAACACATGCCTTGCCCGGAATTCAATGTCATCATTTTCATCCTTATCAACCTCTATGTTCATGATAGGCCTATCATATATCTTTTCATCTGTATAAATGGCCTCCAAGACCTCATCTGAATCATGCTCCAAAAATTTTGGGGGAATAGGAGTCTTTATGACTTCCTTGGCTAGGGTAAGAGTCATTATACAATAATCTTGGATCCTAACCTCATGGTCATATACACAGTTCATCCAGTGATCCCCAATGTGTGGTTTGTGAAGGTAGAATTTTCCAATAATATGGTTGTAAGTTCCTATAGGGTCAAAATGAGGCCGCACGATCTTGTAAAGTTGTAGGGGATACTCATCCCATTCAAAGGCCAAAGATTTATAGACCTTCATACCCTGTAGGGTATTTGGTCCCAGTGAGATGGGAAAATCCTAATAGTGCTTCTTCTTGTGTTTTATGTGTTCATATGCATCTACAAGTTGTTGAGCCATCTCCAAAATGATTATCTACTCAGATGGATATCTGAGAAAATTCTTTGGTTTCAAAGTTGATCCTTCTATCTAAATATAAGTGAAGGTTTTGAATTGTATGTAATAAGCCCCTATGGTGCTCACCTTGGAGGATTGTTCTTCTGACATCCTTTTTGCAAAATCATCCTCAATGGATCGGATGATTGAAAAAATAAAGGCATCATTAACTATCTTGTAGCCTGGGCTATCTTATGACATTTTTTCCCTTTTCTATAGTTGGGGGTGCATGATGTGAGCCCATGCATTGGGATCATTTAGGTTTCCCCTCTTGATGAGTCCTGGGTAATCTACCCATGTTGCCAATGGGTACACCACATAGGTACTCATGTAAAACTTGGGGTTATGTTTCACGACCACCAGCTATTCATCCAACTTGTCATTGATGATGGTACCCCAATTGAGCCTAGCCTTTGGCCTCTGAGTCTTTCTATCAGGAGAATCATCCAATTCTCCAGTTGGGATGATTGTGGTAACCCATATACTCAGCTTAGCATTGTTATGGCTGCCCTTATATCGTCTTTCATGTATCCTCTCCTTAAGTCTATCTTGTCCAGTTTATTTTTGGGGAGAGGTTGCTCAAGGTAATGGTTATTGACTATTTCATAGCCCTCTTCCCCTTTGTGTCTGAACCACAGGTTTCCCTTCTCTATGAAAAAGTCATAGAACTTGTCTACGCCTTTGTCAAGGTGTAAGACATCCTCTATGATGTCTAGCCTAATATCCAATACTACTTGGCCCTTTGTATTCTAAACCACCCTTTTGTCAGAGTCATAATGGTTTGCCAAGGTCATGATCAGTTCAAGTGAGGTCATGACCACTGGGTTGGCTTCTGCATTGACTAGTTTTGCTAATAGCAAGGAGGTACAATCATCTGATCTCCCAACTAGTTGGCCACACCTTGTCAGGAAGTCATCCCAATCTACATTCTTGATATCAGTATCGGTGATTTCATGTGTTTGTTGCTAATTTAGGAAGGGGGAGTGTTCCCCTTGTATATGTACTTCATGGGCGACGTAGTATTTTTCTCAGGAATTCCTATAATGAAACATGCAGGTATCAATATTTTATTTGAAGAAAAATTGAAAGAAAGCTAACTAATCTAAGAAAACAGAGGAAAAAACTCTCTACGTAGCCAGGAATGTAGATTTTTGCACTTTCATCCCTTTCGGGGTTTTGGGCACCAAAAATGGGTTCTGAGGCTGAAAAGGCCAAAAGTATGAGAAGCCATTATTAAAGAGAAAGATTTGTTAGATATTTCAGCATCCAAAAGTCCAAAGGGTTTTTGTGGATGCTGAAAATCCAAACAAGTTTACAAACTCTGAAAGTTTGAGATTCTGCTGAGGTGGACACCTCTTTCATAGATTTGGACTTGTCGGCATTTCAAACCTTTGGGAGGTCCAAAATGTGAAAAGGCCAAAAAGGCTGAATCTTGGACTCCCAAGCTAACCTAGTTTTTGGCCTTTTAGAGGCTAAAAAACTACGACAAAGGTTGCGACCAAAAGAAAAAAGCCCCTAACACAGAAAAATAGAAATAAATAGACCTGACCAGACCCAACAAGGAGGGACTTTCCTACCAAATGTTGAAGGCACAAAAGGCCCTAAGATACTAGGGGAGAGGGAAGTCCGCATGCCCTAGTCAAACAAGCACTAGGAACAAAAACCCTAAAACCTAAACTAGGAAGAGGGAAAAACTACAACACAGCGAAGAAGGAACCTACCTCGAAGGAGCTAGGAGCGGGGGAGGACAAAATAATGGAGCTTGGAGGCATGGGGAAATCAGTCTCAAGGATCAAGGGAAAAAATGAAAAAGTTGTGAGCCCTCAAGAAGCTGGAGTCAAAAAAGGTGAAATGATTCAGATTAGGACCTTTTAGGCAATTTATAGCCTACATGACCTATGTCAGCATTTTCGGTGTTTCAGGGTCCAAAACACCAAAATCCAGGGGGTAGACACCTTCAATCTTTCATTTTTTTTGAGGGAAAAACACTGAAAGGGATGAATTTTGACCTTTCATCCGTTACAACATTTGAGAGTACTATGGTCCTCCAAAAGGCTGAAAGGACTGAAAGGCCGAAAGAAAGGTGTCTTCTTTTGTTTTGTCATGCTGACACCCTTTCTTCAGAGACTGACTGGGTGAGGACTTAAGGGGGAAGACAAGACCAAAATCCAAAAGAAAAGAAAAACGGGGTCCCCATGGTCAGAGGACCAAAGATGGGGTGTGTGTTGTGGACCCACAACACTTACAAATGGTGATTAGTCCTTTACACAAAAGTTCTTACAAAATCACACTTTTCTTGAAAACGTGGGTCATAGAAAATTTTCTTTGGTCCTTATATTCTTGTTTGTCAAAAAAAGGTCATTTTTGTGCTACTCATATCAAGATCACTTCAATAGTGAGGGTACTAAAACATCTATTTCTAGTCAAAA
Organism: Thuja plicata; assembly: GCA_018584345.1. Taxonomy (NCBI): domain Eukaryota; kingdom Viridiplantae; phylum Streptophyta; class Pinopsida; order Cupressales; family Cupressaceae; genus Thuja; species Thuja plicata. The sequence goes on along the minus strand of MU228083.1, from coordinate 872,997 downwards.
CATCACAAGTGCTCAAAATCAAACCTTTGTTCTTAGGAGATCAAACTATTTATCTTTTGTTTAAATCACTTAATGCTACTTTCAATTGGTCATATCAAACTTATTTGTGTTTAGATATCACTATCAAGGTCAATCTAATCTTCATTAAAATCTCAAACATTATCAAAACTACATCAACAATTTTTCACCAAACTTTGACCAATTGTGAAGATAGTATATCAAACATTGAAACTATAGGTGATAGGTTTCTCATCTTTGCAAATCAAGAATTATCTAATCCTACATGGTGTGGACAAGAAGTGGTCATTATCAACAAATAGACACTAAACACTTTCCTTGGATACACATTGGACCTGAAACACAAAAAGAACAAGATCAAGATCCTTTTTCGGCTCCTCAAGCTAGTGATTCAAAAACTGAGACTAACAACAACAACATTGCCAACAACAACAACATTACCAACAACAACAAATAAAACATGGCTAGAATTGAGAATGAATGGGCTAATCATACCAAAAATGATGAATATATAATCAATGAGTACATTCAAAAATTCCAACAAGATGCAAGGTTTCAAAAGATCATGGATAAAATCCTAATGGATGATAAGGAAAAATACTTCATGTATCTAGCTTCAACAGGATTCAAACTACCTCAAGATTTTGATATGGAACAACTTAAGACACAAGAAGATGAAAATACCATGAATCTATTTGTTAAACATGTAGAAGCATTGCAAACTCAACTTCATGATATGAAGAAATAAAAGGACACCATACGAAGGAAATACTCTATGAGTGCATTTTGTCCTATGCCTTTTGATCGAAGCATACACATGCCAGCGTTTCCACCCAAAGTGGATATACCTAAATACAAAAAATATATAGGATTCATGGACCCTCAATATCATATACGAGAGTTCTATACCCTTATCATGGAGTTCATTCATGAAAAAACATATCTCATGAGATTATTTCCTCGTAGTTTGAGTGGACAAGCAGTAGAGTGGTTCTCTAAATTACCTCATGGAATAAATTTTTTTGAATAACTTGTGGAACATTTCATGTAAAATTACTCATATAACATTCAACATCTTGTTACAATGATTGAATTGTGCAAAACAAAATAGAGAATTGGCAAACCTTTCATATCTTTCTTATAGAGATGGAGATGAATGTTTGCACAATATCCTTGATTGATTCCAGAAATAGAAAAGATGGATATTTTTGTGAATAAATTGGCTACAGAAATGAATCATTACATCCAACTACAATGCATTCAAAAATTTGAGAAAATGATTGAGATGGGAATCAAAATTTAAGATACCTTGGTATGGAAAGGAGAACTTAAATCTATAAAGAAACTAAATGCTCTTTCAATACAAATAACAATGGCAACCAAGACAAATCAAAGTATTGGAACAAGAATCAGAATGTTGTCAATGATGGATAATTAGATGCTCACAATGTAAAACCAAAGCAACCAGTATTTAATCTATCTACTACTACTCCTAAAAATCCTACCATTTCATCTAATGTACGAGTCGATCAAGACAACAATCAACAAAAGCCACCTTTTGCGTATACTCCTAAACTGATATTCACACCTCTTGGAGCGTGTTTGGAATCAACATTATGAAAAATTATGTCTCACAAGGTTATCATACTACCAGAATCATGACCTTATGAACCACCAGTTAAGCCTAAATGGTGGAATGATGCACATTATTGCACGTACCAAAAAAACAAAGGACATATAATAAATAAGTGCATGAAACTGAAACACTTTCTACAAGACCTGATTGAAAGTGAAGTTATTACAATGGATAGTCACAAAACAAATGAAGATCACACAAATTTTAGTCACCCTTTCCTAAACTATGATAAGGGAGAATCATCTCATGCAAAGGGAAATTAGGCGAATTATGTGTATTATCATGATAATACCATCAACATGTTAGAGGATTCAGATCAGAGAATCAATGTGATCATCATGAATGAAAAAAAAGGCTACATCTACTATTGTAGTAACAAGAGGGCGAGCCAAAGTGGTCCTAAAAGGATATTCTTCAAAACTACCTACATCAGTAGAACCTACAAAAACCAAACAAAATTCATCATCTCTCTCATCTAACTATATTTTGGTTGATCAATTGTAAGGAACTCCTACACAAATCTCAATTCTTGAATTGCTAAAACTTTCTCTATCACATAAAGAGATTTTAGGAAAATACTTGGTTGAAAAAAATGTTCCTAACAATTTGGACATAGATAAATTCCAAACCATGGTTGGACACTTGACTACACCTCACTATTTATCCTTTTTTGAAGAGGATGACAATGCTTTGAGTCACCCTCATAACATGCCACTACATATAGAAGTGATAATTCACAGACATTGAGTGAAACAGTCTTGATAGATGGAGGAGCGGGTCTCAATATTTGCACTTTAGGTTTGATCAAGGAATTGGGATTCTCAGATGAAGATATTGATCCTATGAAGAGGATAACCATGAAAGAATATGATGATGAAGAAACATCATCCAAAGTTATAGTCATGTTTCCAATCAGATTGGGACCTATGGAAAGAAATGTGGTGTTCCAAGTGCTCGATCTTAATCTATCTTACAACATTCTCTTGGGAAGACCTTGGATACATGAAATGCAAGTTGTCCCTTCTACCTTTCATTAATGCTTAAAATTCCCATATAACAGAGAAGAGATCACTATTCCAGCTGACACAAGTTATTTTCAATTTGTAACAATGTTTGTCAATCAAATGAAAGGATGGTTCCACATAACAGAGAAGTTACCAGAAAAAAATTCCTTGAAATTTCCAACTCAACACTGTTGTGAGACTTTGAAAAGAAATTAAAAATGCATGATAATGGGATGGGGGAATACAAGATAGATCAATTACTCTATTTAATAGCATTACCTTTGTCACCAAGATCACAAGGGAGACCATCACCATCTGCAATGTCAGCAAATCCTTAAACACAAACAATGTTAGAATGGAACTTTTGTGAAAGGCAAATTAGTGGCAGAAGAAAAATAAGACGCTGAGGTGTTAAATTGGTTACATAAAGACAAATATTAATCTCATCTAGATGTCAAACATGTCCAAATCACAACTCAATAGTATGGAAGTGGTCTACACATCATGCAAATAATGGGATATCAAGGACAAGGACCCCTAGGAAATAATAAGTAGGGTCTTCTTGAACCAATCTTGACACAATTTAGAGATCTCAAAGACAAAACATGCATAGGGTATTACGAAGAATCACATATACCCCTCATTCAAGATGGACCAATCTTTGATGAAGAATGAGAAGAATAAGAAAACAAAGTTGAATTCACACCTCAGTCATATGAATTTTTATTATATATTCATGATGACAATCCTCATTATCAAGGTGAACAATACATTCCTTCATTTTTGGGAACTCAAGAAACAAAAGATGATGAAGACACAAACATGAAATTACCAGAGAATCAAATCCTTGATGATATTCAACCTAAAATTCAAGAACATCATTCCAACGAAGAGGTTAACGCACAAGAAAACCATTATCCCAAATGGGGAGAAAGGGTAACACCTACTCATGTTCTAGACCTCGGTCATTTCATAGAAACATATTCTAATGACTATGAATGGGAATCATTCTCTGACACCACTATGGATATAGAGATAGATGTGATTCATCAATATGCACCTCATCTTGAGAGAGGAGAAAGTTCCAATGCTCCTAACCACCCTAACATAGCTACAGAATCACAAGATATCATGGTTCTTAGTATTATTGATGCCGACACAGGACTATTGATAGAACCTAAAAAGTTTCAATGCATCCTAGCAAGTTCATATCTTAATAGAAAAAGATGTGAAGAGGGACAAAGCTCATGTGTCTGACCATTCAAATTCGGTTCTCATAATATTGACGATGACTCGAGTGAGAATAGTGAGGAGTTTCTTGATCTAGTCACTCTTCTAGAGGGTATTGTTATAGACCTCATCGATACATTTGAACGTGATGATCACAACTTGATCCTAAATCTTGAAATTAGTGAAACCAATCCAACTAATACTCTTCAACTCATTTATCCTAACCTAATTGACAGGACCTTGTTTGAACCCATGGATATACTTGTGTTTCCTAATGACCATGCTATAGCTTGTTATCTCAATGCGATAGAACCGATAACATCTTCCATAAGGAATTCTAACACTAGGGAGGATATCAAGTTTTCCAGTCGTAAAAATAAAGAAAAAACTAATCAAAGGTCTGAGGGTGAAAACCATTCTGTGGTAGTCTCAGATCATCAAAAGGAAAAATAAAGGATGTATCTGGTAGTGAAAACCTCACTGAGGCACTAGAAGATGGGAAACTTGATATTCTCCCTGATCACTCTCAAGAATGGTCGCCAATGCTAAAAGAACCTACTCAACCAATCAATCTTGGTACAGAGGAGAAACCACAAATCATACACATTTCTCAATCTTTATCTGATGAGGAGAAGGAAGGGTTTACATAGTTTTTTAAGGAAAATAAGATTAATTTTGCATTGTCTTATTTTGACATGTCGGGGCTTGATTCTGATTTAATTATGCATCATTTATCTATGGCTCCTAGAATAAAACCTGTCAAACAAAAACTAAGGAAGATGCATCTACACATTACTCTTTTAGTAAAGGCAGAACTAGAAAAATTGTTTGAAGAGAGATTTATAAGAGCTATTTCCTATGTAGAATGGATATCTAACATTTTTCTAGTATCAAAACATGACATGTCCATCAAGGTGTGCACTAATTTTTGAGATGTTAATAAATCATATTTGGAAGACGATTTTCCTTTACCAAGCATATATGTCATTGTGGATCTCACAATTGGATATGAGATGTTGTAACTACTGGATGTATTCTCTGGATATAATCAGATAAAAATTCCTCTAGAAGACCAAGATAAAACCAACTTTTACTTATCCATGGGGAAATTTCTAGTTGAATGTTATGCCCTTTGGACTCAAGAATGCAGGAGAAACATATCAAAGAGAAATCACAACAAATTTCCATGAGATGATGCACAATAACATAGAATATTATGTGGATGACACTTTAGGGAAATACCATCATCAAAAAGATCATCTACAAGATTTAGCCAAAATATTAGACAGAATGGAGAAATTCAAACTTGGCTTGAACCCAAAAAATGTGCATTTGGAGTTACCTTGGGAAAAATAATAGGATACATTGTTTCAGCTAAAGGAATTGAAGTTGATATAGAAAAGGTCAAACCATCATTGAAATTTTGCCACCTAAAAATATCAGTCAAGTGCGATCACTACAAGGCAAGCTAAAATCAATCTGGAGATTTATTACTCAATTGGCTGATAAAACTCAACCATTCACCAAGCTTATGCACAAAGCTATCACACACAAGTGTGATGAAGCATGCAAAATGTCATTTAATCAACTAAATAAATATCTGGTAAATCCACCTATCTTAATGGCTCCCATAGCAGGAAAACCATTGCTATTGTATGTTTCAGTGAATAATACCTCACTAGGGGCACTATTGGCACAACAAGATGAAATTGGAAAAGAACATGCAATTTATTACATCAAAAAAAAAATCATGCAATATGAGCTTAACTACACACCAATTGAAAAATCAGTTCTAGATGTAGTGTTTGCATGTCAAAATTTTTGGCATTATATGATTGCACATTCAATCAAGTTGGTGGCCAAGATTGACCTGCTGAAATATCTCCTGAACACAGAAACCTTAACTGGTAGATTGGCCAAGTGGGTGATGATACTAAGTGAGTTTGATATCGAATATGTTGAAAGGAAATCTATTAAAGGACAAGTCATCACAAATCAACTAGCATATGCACCACTGTCAGGGGATATTCCTTTAACTATTGATTTCCCAAATGGATCAATCCTAATGATTACAAAACACTCTTGGAAGATAGATTTTGATGGATCATTCCCACAACATGGATCTAGAGCACATATCGTGTTCATATCTCCTCAGGGATACACTATACCTTAGGCCTACAAGATTTTATTCCCATGTAAAAATAATATCACAGAATATGAAGCCTTGGTAAATGGACTAAAGATGACACTAGAATGGGAAATAACAACACTAGATGTCTATTGTAATTCCTAGCTTGTCATAAATCAAATCACTAATGAATATCAGACTAAGGATGATAAGCTCATGCCATACAAAAAAATGGTGGATGACTTGAAGCTATAATTTTTTAGCATAAGATTTGAACAGATTCCTAGATTAAACAATCAAGCAGCCAATGCAATGGCTAATCTCATGTCTCATATAGAATTATCTGATAATCAAGTGTGGTATGAATTCCTAGTGGATGAGTTACTTTATCCTTCCTATAATTGTCCTGACCTCAAGCTAGTTTTCCAAATTTTAGGTTGTGACTCCCCTCATTATGGACCTATCCGTAATTATCTTGAAACCAATGCTTTACCTGAGGATATATCCAAGAACCAAAAATGAAATCTTATTCGTCAAGCTTCCAAACATATGATCATTGCAGATGATTTGTATCGAAGAGGTTTTGAAGGTACCTTACTAAGATGTTTAGATCTCAAATAATTAAATAATGCTTTACACAAATTCCACGAAGGTATTTTTTGATTGCATTTGAATGGTCTTACTCTGGCTAAGAAACTCTTTCCTATTGGATAATATTGGCCTACAATGGAGAAAGATGCTATTAAGTTCTCAAAATATTGCAAAAAGTGTCAGATACATGGCAATCTTATATATATGCCATCATGAGAGTTGTTACCTTTTATCACACACTGGCCTTTTTAGCAGTGGGCTTTTGATATCATTGGTCAAATTTATCCATCATCTTCTAATGGTCACAAGTTTATCATTAAAACAACTGAATACTTTACTAAATGGGTTGAAGCTATACCCTTGATCATGGCAATAGGAAAAAATCTCATTGTTTATCCTCAACTACATTACTTTCTGGTACAACCTTCCCTCGTCAATTGTGATAGATAATGGTAAACAATTCAAAAACAAGGATGTGACACAACTTTGTAACAAGTTTCAAATCACTCAGCATTTTTCCTCTATCTATTACCCTCAGGGAAATGGACAGGAAAAGACAAGAAATAAGAACATCCTCAAGATTCTATTCCAAACTATAAATGATTCTGGTAGGGATTGGCATGTTCAAATCAATCTGGCTTTGTGGTCCTATCGAATAATTATCAGAACCCCAACGAGAGCTACTCCTTATTCTTTGGTTTATGGTGCTGAAGAAGTTCTTACAATGGAAGTAGAACTTCCCTCCTTGATAGTATCTTTAAGAGGGTTAATCACAAATGATGACTATAGGGTTTCATGGTTATAAGACCTCAAACTGCTGGCTAAAAGACATCAAGATACTTTTGAACATCTATAAGGATATCAGAAGAGAATGAAAAAAGGCTACAATAAGAAATTTAAACCTCGTGAGTTCCAAGTGGGAGATCTAGTGCTACAAGAAAATACTAAAAATCAACAACACAGAGAAAGGAAGGGCAAGTTTGAGCCTAACTGGTTAGGGCCTTCCATAATCACAACAATATTTGGCTCTAGGGCTTATCAGTTAGCTACCACAGAAGGAGACACACTTCCTGACCCAATCAACACCAATCATCTAAAGCGGTTCTATGCCTAGGATGTTTTCTGTAGAAATGTACAGTGGAAAAGATTCTAAAAAATTGTAAAACAATAGAAAAAGGTCCTGAAAAAATCCTAAAAATCAGACAAAGAATCTAAAAAAAATGATTGTCCCAGTGAAAACCTGGCAAACAGAAACTTGGATAACATCAAAAAAATAAAAAATCTCAAAAATACAAAAAAAGAGAAAAAGAGAAAAGAGCAAAAAAATTGAAAAACAAAAAGATCGTGCCTTGGTGAAAACTTGGGAAACATGCGCCTTGGTAGAGAAAATAGCATTCCTACAAGTGGTGAAAACCTGGTAAACATGTGCCATTTTTCAGCTCGCTGCTCCATCTATCAAATGTTGGATATCTCTTCAGCAAGCGCTTTAAGACCTTTGAGATAGTACAAGAAAGAATGCATTCCTAGTTGATTTCTACATCACTTCCCTATCATCACCATGGTTTGGAATCCAATCTTATCTTTCTTTTGAAAAAACAATTTCAAGTCTGCTTCAAGGAAATCGATTCAATCAAAGGTATTTCTCAATACCACCTAAATCACTCCAATCCAAAGTATTTTTCAATACCACCCCAATCACATAAACCAGTGGTATTTCTTCAATACCATCAACCAACCAATCAAGAAAAGGTATTTCATAATACCATCGATCAAGTCACATCTCATATCAACAAAGAAAATAGTGTTTCTTAAACACTCCTCCTGTCATCAACAAGATCATATGGAATCTATCAATCAGCAACACAAGTACATAAATGACCAGTCCTATCATATGCTTGCATGAATTCTGACTTCTGAGTGACTCTATGATGTGTCTTTATCAGTTTTTTTCTTATCATATCTCCTAGGTATTTTGATAATTCTATGAATGCTATAAATATAAGGACAAGGGGCATGATATTTTCTTTGATTTTTGCTTGTGATCTACATTGGTTTTTAACAAGGTCTATGATGAGAAATCTGAAGCTACATGAAAGGCTCTGATTCTGAGACCAAAGAAAACACCTACGTTAGACTGCATTGCTATTTTTATCAATTGTTGATTATCATATCTTTGGAGATATTCCGTGAGTCGTTGTACTAGAACATCAAGGAAGGTATATGATATGCTCTTTGTTTGTTGTGTGTTTTTTGACGCAATTGATACTTAGGACATCATGATCTTTTATATATTGATGCTTGTGTCAAAATGCAATATTAAAACTTAACTCATTAGTATTCATATCAGCAGAATAAAGAAATTATTCATGGTGGTTGTACTAAATCAAACATCTTACACAAGCCGTATTCATATCTTCATAGTCTCTTAAACACTAGTGATTATTATATGTACTTGTATTCGAGAATGGTGATATTCATACTAGCATGATTATTTGCATATCAGTGTTGGTTGTATCAAAAATGGGGTCCGCAAAAAGCTCAGTGATGAAACAAGAAATAAATGAAAGACATGAAAATGGAAGTTGCATTTGCATTCTAGTGTTGCATTGCATTCTAGGAGCTGCATGGATTTTTCTAGGAAATGACGCTATGAAAGGTTGTAATAAAATACATTTAAAGAGGGAAAATAAAACTTCAAAACATTCAACAAGATATCATTTCTCTTATGATTGAGTATCTAGTCACTGAAATAAAAAATCATCATTTGCGTAATCATATTCATTGCATTTCATTTACTATCATTAAAATCCATACATATGCATCCATAGCATAAGGAAATCCAAGAAAGCGCTCAAATCATAATCATCATCATCTCATAAAGCATGAAATATCAGTGACAAAGATACAATTAAATCAAAACATGATAATGTCATCATATATCGAATAATGTCCATGAGATACATAGTACAAATCGAATAAAATGGTGCTAGATCACATAAATATCAATACATCAACATCAAAAATATAGATAAAGGCTCAAATTAATCATGAATGACTGCATGTATCATCCCCTGGTGGTGGTCCTTGTGGAGGAAAATTGGATCTACTAGGTCTGGCACCGTCTGACTGTGTTGATGCTCATGAAAAAGGTGTAGCTCTAACAATCGGATCTGGTAATGTTGAAAATTATTTGGCCTAATAATATGATGCTCTACTGAGCTGTCAAGAGACATCTCTTTGTGAAATATCTAATGCTCTATCTCTATCAGCTAACTGATCCATTAATACTACTATCCTGGTCTGCAACTCACCTCTCTCTCTCTATAGAGCCATGCAATCAATGCAACATCACTTGTACCCTATGTTGGTACACCTATAGGCCTAGGGCATGGTACCTATACACCTGTAGGACTTGTTTATCCTATACTCGGCTGTAGAGGTGGATTACCTATCTGAGATCCAATTTGAACACATGGATGAATTCATGTGCTAATAGACCTTGTCACTCTCATCTGGGGTGGAACCTGTATAGATGTTGTAATACGAGTCACAAATGACATCTGCCCTGAAGATGGTACCTGTGTAGAAGGAACCTGTGTAAAAGGAATATGTACTATTGGAGGAATCTATGAAGAAGATGGTGCCTAAGTAACCACTGGCTATGTTAGTCCTCTAAATTGAACTCTGACCTATCCAGGCTAACCACTATGACCCCTACCACTACTCTTATCACTACTGCTAGATCATTTGGGAGAAGTAGCCTTGACGGCTCCACCACCTCTATCATCATCACCACCATTGTCATCCTCATCAACCATCACTAGCACTACTTCATCAAGAGAGGTCAACCGTAGAAATGGATGTTGCACAAAATATGCAAAAAAATACGGAGTCATCCTAGCATCTATAATTTCAGGAGAAAGATCCCAATGCATAGGTACTAACAGTTGATTCTCAGTAAAGGTGGTCTCATATATCAATCTAGGTCCCCATTGTGCCTCCTCATCCCGAGTCCAAGCATAAGCTTCCATACCCTGGGGCATTGGTTGTGCCATACACTACTGGCATAAGACATGTGTCACCATGAATCTCTCAACAATGTAAGGAGTGTATCCAATCAAGTAATGCTTAGTACAAACAAAAGGAATCTCTCACCTATTTCTCCTTCACTCCTTACATCTAAGTATGGCCGCCAAATCATGGCTATCATATCATCTAGCACTCGTCTCTAGTACTCCAAATTGCCTAGGCAAGGCTGTACCATATCTCCATCATACATATATATGTATGGGGACTCTAGCTGACAAGATTGGGCTACCACAGGACATGTGACTGGGATATGCTCCCATGCCCATATCTGTACTATTATCAGACCAATAGAAAATGATATATCCTGCAAATAGACAACCTGATGCATATAATGGTATAAATGAGCTAGGAGATAGGTACCTCAGGCTAAAAAATCTGAAATTTGTAGTAAATTCTCAAGTAATCTACCCCATCCAACATAAAAACCCTGTGCACTCCTATTAGGAACAAGGAAGCTGCTAATCAGTCTAGCTAGCATGCCTGGTAGTGCAAGACCCTGTCTCTCTAATCACTCCTAAGTAATGTGGTGGTCTACCACCAAAGGATCCTGAAATACTCTAACGCAAGCATCTATGAAAACTCTGCCAGTCAAATCATAATAAGGCAACTCTCCCATAACTAGTATGCAAAGAATCCTCCATACGTCCTCCAGTGTCACAATGATCTTTCCAGTCAAGAAGATTAAAGGTGTTATGCTCAAAATGCCATCTCTCTATCAAAGCAATTAGTAAAACATGGTTCACCCTATACCCAGGAATATCTAATAAAAATCCTAGTCCATAGTGGACAATCTCTATCTGATTGTCAGCAGATAGTTGTGGAATCAAGGAAAAGACTCAAGGATATGGTGCTCATGTCTGTAAAGTACCTCTATCAGCCTACAAAGGTAAAAACATTGAAAAATCAGACTTGGGGTAAACATTGAAAAATCAGACTCAGTAGATAGCTACTGTAATAGGTTCATATCGGCCAAGGCATTCAGATTTTACAAATTTTGGGACTTAAACTTGGCATTTTTAGCTCACTATCCTGAAAATGAATTTTAGGGACTACAGGTGATAGTTCATCAGAAATGATGTTTAAATCTCCAGAAATGATACTAAATCCCATAAATGATGTTTCTTAGATGGGAAATGATACAGTAAAAACTAGAAATGACAGGTAACCAGAAATGACATTTCAACAACGGGAGTGATATTTCACAAATGGGAAACGATAAAACAATCTGCAAATGATATTCTATAAATTGAAAATGATAATCTATGAAAAACACAAGCAATTTGAAAAAATAAATAAAAAATGAGCATCAATTGCAAAATTGAAGGAAAGATTTCGATGACATACCACTGCAGGGTAGTGGGCAAGTCGCTGATGTCGTCAGACGGTCTCAAATCGATGAGTATGAAAATGAAATGACATCTTCTCTCTCTGAGGTCTGCAATTCTCTCACTATGAATAGTAAAAATGAATAGTAATTTTTGAAATTTTACCCTATTTAATCTCATTTTTGGGGTAATTAATTTCAAAGTTTTAACCCATACTATTGCTCATTCATTGCACCTTTTTGGCTCTAACTTCTTTCTACGAAATCCAATTTTGACCAAATGAGAAGTAGTTTATTCATGGTTCTCGCCACTATCTTTTCTATTTGAATCAAAATCTTCATTCCAAGCTTATCATTATCATCTAGAGGTTTTTATCTAGAAATCAAGTCAATCTCATGTTCATTTTGATTCCAAGGGGGCATTATCAATCAGTCTAATCAAGTGATCCTATTACCAAATCTTTCCAACAAGTGGCGCATCATCAAATTTTGACTGGACTCTACAATCGATCAAGTAAATAAAATTTCCAATAGCTGGGGAAATATTCATTAGATGTTATATCAAATCAGCATCATCAAATCTTGGAATGAGTGATTTCGTCACTTCATATCAAATTGCTTGCTCTTATCAAAAGTCAAGTTGTAAACATCAGTGGAGATATAAATTTCAATGCACCACATCAAATTGATAGTATCTTCATTTGAAACAATCAAAATCTCAAATAGTGATCAATTTCAACACTTCACATCAAGTTGATCATTGTGTTTAAATCTTTGCTAGATATCAGTTTCATTGCATCACATCAAACTGGTTTTCTGGTCAATCTTTCTGAATCAAATCTTTGCTAGATATCAGTTTCATCACATCACATCAAACTAGTTTTCTGGTCAATCTTTCTGAATCATGTCTTGGGGATATCAGTTTCATCGCATCACATCAAACTGAGTATCAAATCAAGATTTCATAAATTGTTGTAACACTAATAAATTTCATCACTTCACATCAAATTGATTAGGTGTTATTATCCTCAACAATCAGACAAGTAATCAGTTTCATCACTTCACATCAAATTTATTATTCATGTCTTAATCTATCATCTAACAGAAACACTCAGGGACTTCAATTTCATCACATCACATCAAATTAATCTCCTGATTAGTACGTTGGTCTCATCAAACAATCAAGAATCTCCAACAACTTCAATTGATTTTTGTTCAATCAATTTTGGAATCAATTTCTAATCGAGAGTAGTTGCATCACTTCATATCCATCTATTTGATCACTAGTCAACAACAAGATGTTATTTGAATCAACACATTGATCATGTGAATTCAAAGAGGGGCAAATGTAATCACCTAAAAATGGTCTGATATACTCAGAAGCCCTAATCTGAAATCAAGTCCCCCAAGTCCTAATCAAGACTACCAATTCAAAGCTAATCATAATTATATAATTAAACTAGATTAGTTTATATATATAATTCATCAAAAATCAACAATCCAAGATCACTCATCAAGAGGCATTCATCAAAAAGCATTAATTCTTCAATTAACCTTGGGGAATTAAACCAAATAAAAATTTTAAATACATGGCTAAGGAAATTAATTAAAATGAATTCATTAATTAAAGTTATTATTATTCCTTAAACATGCCTCAAAAATCAAACCTCTAACCAATGAGAGGTAATCACATGGATCAATCAAGCTTGCATCTCAGCCATCCATCATGGATGCATCTCAACCATCGAATTCAAATTCAAATTTGGAGCCTTTTCCCTCCAACAAAACTTTATATAATGAAGCCTTTCTAGCCCATTTCATATAGATCGTAGTGAATTTAAGCATAGAAATAATGTCAATTTCATTCTAAAATTAATCTAGTTCATCTTTAGAAAGATAATCTAGTTCAATTTCATGTATTTGATCCAAATAATGCATAATTGAACATAATTTGATGCATTTTAGGCATTTTCAATTGAATCTTCCATTTCATGTTTGTTAATTCTATGATCTAATATGCTTAATTCCAAGAGAAAATTCAAATTAGATTAAGAATATTCATGACTAAGAAGCAATAATTTGATTTCATGTGGTTTTATGTTGGTTTCATTGAATTGATTTTGTTAACCAATGACATAATGAGTTATTGAGTGGTTGTGTGCAGCATTCTTGCAGGTACAATATTTACACATCACAATTTTTAATTTTTCTTTGAACGCAGACAATATGATCCATTTAGGTCGAGGCATAAAGGAGAAATAGTTATTTTTCATTAGACTGTCATTGAAGCCCTCCATACCCTAGGTTGTGAAGATCATCCCCTAACTTGCGAACCCACCAGTGGAACCTCACAGAAATGGGAGGAATGAAATTAGGGGTAGGGAAATTTATGGTTCTAGAAGGACAGAGGGATTGGATTTTTTCTGGTGTTTTTTCCACCAAGCCCTGGATGAGCATCTTCTATGTGCTTAGTTACAGTTTACTATTATTGAATGCACAAGACGCCATAGGGGGTGGATAGGAACAATTTGGTTGTGGATTGGATGTTCTTAGGAGTAGGAATACCTTTCCTAGGAATTGGATTGGTTTGGTGAAACCATTCTTGAGTACTTGCTTCAATTACCAGGCCTAATTAGCTCTACTAGGTCATTGGTGCTTGTAGATTTTTTGGAAGCATAAAGATGGAGTTAGAAACTTAGTCTCCTAAGTCTGGCATATCTCCCAAAAGGGTATCTTAAAGTTTAGGTTTTCAAAGTGATCCTTTTGAAGTTATAAAATTTAAGGTTGAAAACCCCCATTCCTAAGGCTACTAGATAATTCTATCCTACTAGGCCTAAGAGGATAGTTTGATACTTGTGACCAACAGAGATTTTTGGAAGTCTATAAATGGTCCTAACTTGTATATTTGTGGTCAATATAACCCTATTCCACTTAATATGATGAATAATGAAGGTATTGTACATTGGTTCATGTGACTGGATAAGTTCTTGTGAGAAGTTTTGACTTGAATTTTGGGACACACTAGTCTAGTGTGGTTAGATTGTTGAGGATAAATCCTAGTCTATAGAAAGGATTTTAAGGAACTTAAATAAGAACAAGATGAATTCCCTAGGTTATATAGGAGAAGGATACAAGAGTTAGCCTACTGTGTCTTAGGGGCTAGGGGGATTGCTAAGTTTGTGATTGGGATCAATTCCAACACTACTTGACTCCACTCTCTATCAAGAGGGTAGACCTAATTATTTCCTTTCAGAGAAGCTTAATGAGGCTAAGAAGAAGTATAGAACCTATAACCTAGAGATTTATGTCATGGTACAAGCACTTAAAAAAGTGGAGACACTACCTTCTATCCAAGGAATTCATTGTATTCATTAATAACCATGCCTTACGTTATCTAAATGGACATGAGAAACTAATCTACAGACACGAAGTGGGTGGAATAGTTGCAAGCTTACACATTCACCATTAAACACAAAAAGATACAATTAAATAAGGTGTAAAATGCTCTCAATAGGAGATTCAATTTGATCAGAGAGATATAGGTACAAAGCATAGGGATTGATGTCCTTAAGGAATTGTATAAAAATGATCCAGACTTTGGAGAAATCTATGAGGTTTGTACTACACTTGCTAATGCTTATCATACTTGGTATTATGATTATTTAATCCATACTGGTCTCTTATTTAAAGGAGGAAAACTATGCATTCAAAATGGTTCGATGAGAAGCAATTTGATCAAAGAAAAACACTATGGTACATTCAATAGTACATTTGAGACCTCTTTTTGATGGCTATGTGTCACAATTATGACAGTACACCATCGAGAAAGAGACACAACCCGGTGTTGTAGTTTTGGTGTTGAAATCATTGACAGTAGCTATGTCTGGCGTTCTTGCGATGGTCATGACCTTCACAATATGCACTGGCTATGAGGGTTAGTATGTTGTTGTTACACATTATGAATGTCATTATTATGATGGTATGTGATAGAGATGTTGTACATGTGACATCCACCTGTCGAACTATTCTGACATCTAGATGTCATGTGTGATGTTCTCGCATCAGTCGTCCACTTAATACTATCACAATTGTGATGGTATGATATGTTTAAAAAAAAAAATTTGTTGTGTGCATGGAGTGGGACCTTAAAATATTGAGCTCCTCTTTGTTTCAAGAATAGTTTAACATTCTCTACTTAACGGGGCCAACCACATGAGGGTGAAAGCTCATCTCGCCCCTCCTAAGAGTCTCTTATGACCCTTTATGACACTTTAATATCTCTAAGATGTAATCTTAGGGATCGTAAAGGGTCATAAGGGATCTTGGGACACAACAATTGAGAAAGGGTCATAAAGGGTCGTAAAGTGTCATAAAGGGTCATAAGGCATCATGGTCACAATTTTTTAGAGACACAACATAATTGAGTGGTATACCCAAATGATCCTATATTATTTCGGTCGTTATGGCCCTCCTCCTCCGCTCTCTTAATTTATTCCTTATCTGTGGGTTTTGGATCTTGCAGTGCCAACTTATCATTGGAGAAGTGGTTGCATTGCATCATCTGGGTATACCACTCAATTATGTTGTGTCCCCAAACAATTGTGACCATGATATCTAAATTTATGTTTCTCAGTTGTTGTGATATCTACATTTATGTTTCCCAGCTATCGTGTTTATGTGCATGTTCTTTATGTGAATTAGCTTCTCTCCCTCACATCCAAAATAAGATCATCACCAAAGGGGGTTTCACTTAATAATTATGCAGCCATCAATGGTATACTAATTGTTTAGGATTGTAAGTTTCCATTGATGGCTTCAAATTACCAAGCAAAAAGTTGTACAAAAGACTTAGCATCCTCTTGAGCCTTTTGATTGAATTTCTACCCATCTGGGCCTTCTAACACCATATGGAATGTGATGTGTTTATAGAAGACATCATATAGACATTCTTAGTGATCATATGTGTTGAAGGTGGTGCCTGATGCTACTGGAATGACTATAGATATTAAATTTTGCATCACTGTCTGATGTCATTGAAGTGGCATCAAAATCCACCTTCAGCACAATTTGTTCACTAGATAGGTTTGTATGTCTTCTACTTTTAATTTGGGTTCTTTCCGTTCTTGTTTTATGAAGTTGGGTGATCCTTGCCAATGTCTCTAGGGTTGAATCCAGTATGCTCCTATATGGTCCAAAACCTGCAAGGAAGGAAAAGATGGGGTTAGATCCAAAGGATCTAAGCAATGCTTGGCACCCTATTATTGATCTTCATCTACAATTATGGATGTGCATAGTCAAGCCATACACTTCTAAAAAGAACACAGATAAAATTTACAAAAACCCATCCAAGATATAGAAAATCATAACAAAGTCATAAACAACAATAAGTTCATGAGTTTATCAAAATATTTCCAATGTATCTACATGAAATTCTAAAAATGTTTTAGTATCTACAATAGCCCTCTGTTAATCACATTTATACATATGGTCCCAACAAATTAGTGCACAAACTACACAAAGAAGGCATCGCAGAAACATGATTTCTGCTTTCACCATTGAAGCAATCTCGGTGGCACTAGCTACCTCTCGAGCCTTGCACAAGTTGCACTCATTTCCTACATTAGGTATAGACATAGATGAGGTAGATGTAAATGTGGTTTCATTGACCCACTGAAAGCATTGACATCCAATATTTCTCGGCAACACCAAATCTACATCAGATCTTCCTAAAATGATTATAACTTGTCGCATTACTTTTAAACATTAAAATATAATTCTATATCCAGACCTTTTTCCTATTTGGGAAACCCCAAAATTGACATCTAGGATTAATTTTTGTGCATGACATCTTCAACACACAAGGGCCAACACCACATTGACACATAGGCACATTGACCGAAGCCATTAACGCTATATCGATAAATATTGCATTGTCATTCCAACATATCATTTTGTTTAGTTGGTTATTTTGTTCATTCATACTAATTATAATTACAATAAAAAGAAACATGCTAATCATGTAGACAACATCTCAAATCAAATTGCAAAATTACTATTGTCAATCACAGTACATGTAAATGCAACATCCTAACTGCACTTGATGGAAATCATATGCATAGTTGTGATTGGGACTTTTAGTCCTTATCACACATTGAAATGCATGTAAAGGAATCTACAGTTGGGGGCATGTAAAATTGTGATATTTCTATCAAAATTCAAGTGTATAGTTTGACATTCACAAATTGCCTTGTGTCAGTTGTAGTTAACAAACTAATCTCACAAAAATTGTTGATGTCTCAACAATTCCTCTCATTACTTCTTCTCTGCTTGAAACAATTGGGACTACCCTAGAAAAATGAGTAGGCTCTACTATACCCTTTTCCATGTTCACTACATGCATGGATAGTTTCTTCTTTTCTATCTCCATTCCTCATCATGCTTCATCCTTGTTATATTAGTGGCCAAAATATTGATATTTAGAGTCTACTCACTTTCCCGGGTAGTCCCAATTGTATGAATTGGAGTTGAACCATGTGTCACCTACACTCTTGCAAGTCATTGTCAACACATCAACAATTTTTGTGACATGATAAGCAATTTATGCATGTCAAATTCATGGATGAAACATGGGTCAATGAGTTTGACTCAAAAAGCTATACACTTGAATCCAGATAGCAATATCAGAAGATAATGAAAATTTTTGATGAAATTTTAATGGGAGATGTAGTCGGTTATAAAAAATAATGGTCCATGAATAACAAAAGAACAAAATAATGGCACCAAGCATTCCAAATTCAATGATGTAAACAATGCCAGTATTAAACACTGAGCTCATACACAATGCATGATGCCCTATCTTGTATCCTGCGAGCCATCAAGATATTTCCTCATGAGAAGATCATCAACAAGGAGTACCACATAGTGAGTATCAACAACAAAACAAATATATATGGGGAGTACCACATAGTACCAATGGGGAGTATGGCCACATAGTACATACACATATATATACATATACATATACATATACATATACATATACATATACATATACATATACATACATATACATATAGATATACATATACATATACATATACATATACATATACATACACATATATATATATACATACACATATATATACATACATATACATATATGTACATATATATACACATATATACATACATATGTATACATATATATGTATGATGTTATTGTTGTCATTGCATGCTTGTTGTTGTTGTGCACCATATATTGCTTTATACATGATAAGAAATTTGTGCATGTCAAAGTCATGGATGAAACATGAGTCAATGAGTTTGAATCAAAAAACTATACACTTGAATCCAAATAGCAATATCACAAGATAATGAAAATTTTTGATAATAAGATTTACCTAAGTTTTTGAATCCAGATAGCAATATCATTAGCTAGATAATTTTTTGTAATGATGATGAACATGTATCAAAAAAAACATTTACAAAGAAGAGTATTCCAAACATTATGTTAAATAGTTAAGTTTCATGTCTACGTTTGATCTAAAGATGACCTAGTTTGTTGACAAAAATGCCAACTCCAAAGAAGTAGTCCATCATAACATTCTTATTGCCACAAGTGAAAAAATCTTCATTGTGACCATGGAAAATACTCATAGAAGTGTAGTCCTTATTAGCATAAGATTTCTTGAACACCTCCCACATCTCCACCATTTTATTTCCAAAGCCAGCTCTATTATCAAAAATTGAGCCAAGCCTGCCAGAGATAATGTTTGGATTGATGGTCTGAATCTCACACGCAACTTTTTGCAAATTGTTGGAAACAACCACATGGTTAACCACCTTCAAGACCCATTCAAACTGATTGGTAACTTCAAAGAGAGTAGAAAATACTAGTTTATAGATCACCCCACCATGTACATGCGAGCCAGCAATATTAAGTTTCAGGAGGTAGAGAATAGCATGTTTGATGTCATCATCATGCACATTACATAATCTGGAGCACTGTTCTTCCAAGGACTCCAAATGACAATATTCAATACCAAATTTTCTATCCATTGAGAAGACCTAAAACAAAGTAACAATAATGAAAATAGTGAATAAGTATACCAACATAATGAATAAGTGGGCAAAATACATTGATCCAATAACAAAAAATACATTACAAATGCCAAGCTCACAGTCTCAATGAAATAAAAAGTGTATAAAAAAGTATATGGTGCACACAACAACAACAAGCATACAATGAAAGCAATAACATTGCATGATGGCTGAGCTCAAGGGCAAAATACATTGATCCAATAACAACAAATACATTACAAATGCCAAGATCACGATCTCAATGAAATAAATAGTGTATAAAACAATATATGGTGCACAACAATAGAAAGCATACAATGACAAAAATAACATTGCATGGTGCCCGATCTCAAGAAAAAAATACATTGATCCAATAACAAAAAATACATTACAAATGCCAAGCTCATGGTCTCAATGAAATAAATAGTGTATAAAACAATATATGGTGCACAATAGCAGCAAGCATACAATGACAACAATAACATTACATGATGCTCATCTATTATAGAAAATTCAAGTAGTATAGGCATACATAAGAGGATGAACATAAATAATAAGGGTACCAGACATTGCCTGAAGTGATGAATTTTTGACCCGGGTATGAATCAAGTGTGCTCCTATGATGATCCAGAACCTGCAAAGAAAAGAGAGATGAGGTTAGATAAAAAAATATCTAAGAAATGAATGGCATCCTATTACTGATCCTCATCTACAATTATGCATGCGTATAGTGAAGCCATACACTTCTGAAAGAAAAACCATGCTATAGGACATGTACACTCAGAAGAATGTTGCATAAAGGAAAGAAGATACCATGTTTTTCTTCATGAAATGATAATAAATGGGGAGTACCACATAATGAAGATAAAAAAATAAACAAATAAAGAGAGATCAAACACTTCACGCAATACCTTGAAGGTAATAGCAATGATTCCCTAGCTCTCAAAGGTCACGGGTCATCAAGCATTCCAAATGCAAAGATATAAACAATGCTAGTATTAAACAATGAGCTCATAAACAATGCATGATGCCCTCACTTGCAGCCCATGAGCCATCAAGACATTTCCTCATGAAATGGTCATTAACAGGGAGTACCACATAGTGAATATCATCAGCAAAACAAATAAAGAGAGATCAAACACTGCATGCTATCAAAATAGAATGGCAATGGTGATTCAATGCATCTACAACCTCAACAACATGACAACATTGATCCAATAACAACAAATACATTACAAATGCCAAGCTAGTCACAGTCTCAATAAAATAAATAGTGTATATAAACAATATATGGTGCACAACAGCAGCAAGCATGCAATGACAACAATAACACCATACATATATTTGTATATATGTATATGTATATGTATATATGTATGTATATATATGTATATATGTATATACATATATATATGTATATATGTATATACATATATATATGTATATATATATTTATATAGGTATATGTATATAACAAACAGAGCTCATAACAGGGTCATGTGGTGCTCAAACAGTGAGCTCATAAATAATGCATGATGCCCTAGCTTGCAGCCCACAAGCCATCAAGAAATTACCTCATGAAATTATTATAAACGGGGAGTACCACATAGTGAATATCAACAACAAAACAAATAAAGAGAGATCAAACACTTCACACAATACCTTGAAGGTAATAGCAATGATGCTCTAGCTCTCAAAGCTCGCGGGTCATCAAGCATTCCAAATGCAAATATGTAAACAATGCCAGTACTAACATTCATATTGTGCCATCAAATCAACAAATGCCATCAAAATGAAATTGAGTTAATGAGAAGACAAAGCTCAAATTCCTACCTCAAGTCATGGCTACCATATGATTGGCCGGTGCTCTATTTTTTATATACATATACATATATGTAAATACATACATACATATATATATATATATATACATGCATATATACATATATACATATATATACATATATATACATATAGATATACACATACATATATATACATACATAACTTTAAGAAGAATATGCATATATATACATACACACACATATATATACATATATACATACATAACTTTCAACTGCAAAGCCCTTCTTTTTTGTTTGTTTACTTTTACAGTATCACATGCACACTAAGAAAAAGGATAGTGGAGGATAAGGATTCCCCTTCATAGGCACTTTGTGTTGCAGACAGTCCTTTTAGCATTTGATGAACATTTTCTCTACCTATTAGTATTGATACATTGTTGTGATTTTGTAGCTTTCTTGTTTCAGAAAGATGGGTTTAGGATGGATTAGTGGAGTCATGGTAGTAATGCTCTTAGTATTGGAGCTCCTGGCATGTTGTTTCTTTGGTTGTGTATCTACCAAGGAGGTGGGTATTCATGCATGTATGATAGTATATATACATTGAGAATTGATAGGACTTGTGGTTTGTGATTGGTTACAATTAGATTGATTGTGTTAACTAAACCAAATCTTTGACCATGTTTAGGCTGTATATCAACACGATGAGGAGGATTTTATACTGATGGAAAAAAAACTCTATAGCAATAGGGAAAAGGTTGTATACCTACATGAAATAGGTTTTGAGTGAAAACTAAAAAGCTCACACAAAATAACTTAGAATCATGATTAGATTGCATTCAATACAAAATGTCAATACAGGAAGGCACACAGTACACCTTTTCCAGCAAAGGAAAAAAAATAAAAATAACAACAACATGAAACTCATAGATTCCAATAGAAAATCCCCACCATAAATAGCCTATCAAATTTCTATTAAGGGAAAACAAATAATGAATTTATAAGCCAATCACAGACATGTTACTTTCACTAACATTTAACACCCTCCAAATCATACACATTTTTGCAACAATTAGTGTTTAAATAAATGAGGTATCTCCCACAACAAAATCCCAAACTAAATTGGAAAAAGATTTTATAAACTCTTCAACAATTAGAAGATACACACATATTTTGACCTCTATAATGTATACTATAGTTTTAAATATTTGGTAAAAAAAGTTTAGGAACTTTCCAACAAATGCAATGGGCAAGTGTAAATCCAAATTCTACCACCACCTTTGCCAACATCCTCCCTACCTGTGTCAAAATGAAAGCTTTGAAAATAGGGTTTGAACATCGATCTGAATAGAGACCAAAAATGGCAATATTCCTGAAACAACTATGGCCTCATTGGTTTGCAATGAATGTAGGATATGCACAAAAAATTGTTGAAAAATATTTACAAACTTTCAAACAAATGCATTTGGTAGGTATAAGGCCAAATTCAAAAACCTTTTCCAGCATTCTCCCTGCTTGTGATAAACTAAGAGCTTTGGAACAGTGTATTGACATCTATCAAAACATAATGAAGGTGGACTTTTTTCAAATATTGTGGTTGGAAATTATCTAACTTAGATATGAACGCAAAATGTGGAAGCATAAGCAAGGGACGTAAAATATTTCACATAATGCTTCAAAGAGATGTTGTCTCATGGAAGAAAATGCCTCAAAGAGATGTCTCTTGCAATGCAATGGTCACAAGATGATAGTAGCTTGGCAGGAAAAATAGGGAACAGAGAGACTAAACAGAGAACATCGATAAAATGAATGGAGGGAAACAAAGGTTAAACCCCAATGTTGACTTTTTAAACTATCAACATGAACCAAATTGAAGAGACATAAATTGAATATACAGAATGCAATTGTCTATTACAACTACAAGTCACTTCCACAAAGAACTCAAACATAGAACATGGAAACATAAACTTATTGCATTATTCAAAGGACAATTTTGATGATCTTTTATCCAAATCTACACAGACTCCCTCCTATATAAAGAGAATAGGGGGACATGAATGAATAAAGTTTCTGATTATACTGAAAGTGTCTTAATTGAATCAACAATGCATAGAGTAACAAGAATTTGACTAGTCCCAAAAGAAATGAATGCATGTAGGAAAATGTGTTTCTCCTCTTCTCTAGTTAGCATCCTTCTCTTGAGCTACTTCTGACGAGAAGCTTTGGGAATGCCAACTACTAATTTCCTCACTCCATTGAGATTAGCAGGCTGAGTGTGGAGAAGCATCTATAGATTTAACGCATGATTCATGTTGGATGAAGGATGACCATGATTAATGTTGGGCGAAGGATGACCATGATTATATATGTATGTATTTATGTATTTCTGTATGTATGTGTGTATGTATTTATGTATGTATTTATGTATGCATTTATGTATGTATGTATGTATGTATGTATGTATGTATGTATGTATGCATGTATGCATGTATGTATGTATGTATGTATGTATGTATGTATGTATGTGCAGGTG
>MU228083.1:816345-847866 GCA_018584345.1 Thuja plicata | reverse complement strand
ATATTCCTCTAGATCCACTGTCTCCTAAGCATCATCTTCATGGTTTGATATATATACAAATAGTTACCTCATTGTACATTGGTAACCTAATTACTAGATGAGTGACTACAGTACCCTAGTTTGCATTCTTAGATGATCTTGTTTAATTTGTGTTTATTTCATGAAAAGATACATGTAAAGGAAAAGAAATTTCTGCATCTAAATATTACATGTATATAATATATATATGCCAAATAACTTGTATATACTATACAAGGAAATGAACTAAAAGATAAAATCTTATGGGCTGCTCTAATCATAGAAAACTTTCAGAAGAATATGCAAGAGTACATGCATACATAAGAGGATGAACATAAATAATAAGGGTACCAGACATTGCCTAAAGTGATGAATTTTTGACCTGGGTATGAATCCAGTGTGCTCCTGCGTAATCCAGAACTTGCAAAGAAAAGAGAGATGGGGGTTAGATCAAGAAGATCTAAGAAATGAATGGAATCCTAATACTGATCCTCATCTACAATTATGCATGTGCGTAGTCAAGCAATACATTTTTGAAAGAAAAACCATGCTACAAGACATGTGCACTCAGAAGAATGCTATAGAAAGGAAATAAGATACCATGTTTTTCCTCATTAAATTATCATAAACGGGGAGTACCACATAGTGAATATCAATAGAAAAACAAATAAAGAGATATCAAACACTTCACAGAATGCCTTGAAGGTAATAGAAATGATGCCCTAGATCTCAAAGCTCGCGAGTCATCAAGCATTCCAAATGCAATGTAAATGAATGCCAGTATTAAACAATGAGCTCATAAACAATGCACGATGCCCTAGCTTGCAGTCTGCGAGCCATCAAGACATTACCTCATGAAATGATCATAAATGGGAAGTACCACATAGTTAATATCAACAAAAAAGCAAATAAAGAGAGATAAAACACTTCACACAATGCCTTGAAGCTGGTAATAGCAATGATGCCCTAGCTCTCAAAGCTCATGGGTCATCAAGCATTCCATATGCAAAGATGTAAATAATGCTAGAATTAAATAGTGAGTTAATAAACAATGCATGATACCCTAGCCGGTAGCCCATGAGCCATCAAGACATTTCCTCATGAAATGATCATCAACAAGGAGTACCGCATAGTGAATATCAACAACCAAACAAATAAAGAGAGATCAAACACTTCAGACAATGCCTTGAAGGTAATAGCAATGATGCCCTAGCTCTCAAAGCTCACACATCATCAAGCATTCAAAATGAAAAGATGTAAATAATTCCAATATTAAATAATGAGCTAATAAACAATGCATGATGCCCTAACTTGTAGCCCACGAGCCATCGAGACATTTCCTCATGAAAAGATCATAAACGGGGAGTACCACATAGTGAATATCAATAACAAAACAAATAAAGAGAGATCAAACACTTCACACAATGCCTTGAAGGTAATAGAAATGATGCCCTAGCTCTCAAAGCTCATGGGTCATCAAGCATTCCAAATGCAAAGATGTAAATGAATGCTAGTATTAAACGCTGAGCTCATAAACAATGCATGATGCCCTAGCTTGCTGCCCGCGAGCCATCAAGACATTTCCTCATGAAATGATCATAAATGGGGAGTACCACATAGTGAATATCAACAAAAAAACAAATAAAGAGATATAAAACACTTCACACAATGCCTTGAAGGTAATAGCAACGATTCCCTAGCTCTCAAATCTTGTGGGTCATCAAGCATTCCATATGCAAAGATGTAAACAATGCCAGTATTAAACAGTGAGCTAATAAACAATGCATGATGCCCTAGCCTACAGTCCGTGATCCATCAAGACATTTCCTCATGAAATGATCATAAACGGGGAGTACCACATAATGAATATCAATAGAAAAACAAATAAAGAGAGATCAAACACTTCACACAATGCCAGCTTGAAGGTAATAGAAATGATGCCCTAGCTCTCAAAGCTCATGGGTCATCAAGCATTCCAAATGCAAAGATGTAAACAATTACAGTATTAAAATTCATATTGTGCCATTAAATCAACAAATTCCATGAAAATTAAATTGAGTTAACCTACCTCAAGTCGTGGCTACCATATACCAAGATTCCAATCAGCTTCCACAATATGTCCTCTTCGCGCACGCCGGTATGCGATAACGGTAAATTAGAAATGATCATATCTTCTTCTTTTTTGGTTTATAATCATGAGGGTGTCACAATTATGATTGTACCATCTCTATTATGATAGCGTCAGGGGCACTTGAAAAAAAACACAAAAATAACATACAAATGGTGGTGTCGTTGCAAATTGGGGTCAAAATTTGACCCCAAATGTTGTAGTGATTGAGTGGTCATTTTTGCATAGATAAGACACTTGAATTGGTTAGGAGGCACTACTACTAGCCCAAAATGTAGACTAACATTAGGAGTTTTGTGGAATCTTTTTCCATTTTTCAGAGGGCTAAGGGAGTTATTAGAAACTAAGGACTCTATCAACCCCTACCGATTCCAACAAAACCATGGGAAAGTGTTAGTATAGATTTTGAATTGGGACTACCTAGAACAAAACAAGGATTTGATAATGTGTTTGTCATAGTGGATCTCTTCAGCAAGATGGCTCATTTTGTTCCCTGTAAGTCAACTAATGATGCATCCCACATTGCTCACCTTTTCTTCAAAAAGTGGTCAGAATCCATGGGTTTCCTCTCTCTATTGTCTCAGACAGAGATATGAAATTCCAAGGTCACTTTTAGAGGACCCTTATGAAATATCTTGGAACTAATCTTTCATTCATCTCTTCATACCATCCTCAAACATATGGGCATATTGAAATTTTCAATAGATCCCTGGGAAATCTCTTAAGATGCCTCAAAAAAATAGTATGGTTAGTTATGGGATTATATTCTCCCCCAAGAAGAGTATGATTATAATGATACCATTAGAAGAAGCACTAGAAAAAAACATTTTCAGATCAACTATGGGTTGCATCCTAGAGGATTCATAGAATTGACAGATCTACCAAATTAATTAAAAGTAAGTGCACAAGGGGAGGAACTAGTAGATCTGATCAAACAAGTACATGAAAAAGTCAGGGCCACATTGCAATAAAACACTTAGAAGTATAAGGTTCAAGCAGACAAGAAGAGGGGACATGTTACTTTCAAAGTGGGAGACAAAGTATGGGCATACCTTAAGAAGGGTAGGCTACCTAAAGGAAAACACACTAAGTTGCAGATGAGAAAGATAGGCCCTTGCCAAATCATCCATAAATTTGGATTATTTTTTTATGAAATCTCCCTCCCTCCTATTATTTCTATTTCCCCAATTTCCAATGTATCATATCTCACTTTTTTCAAGGGTGATGTAGGTTCTGATGTTTCTTTGTAGGATGATGAAGATTAATAGGTTGAATTGATTAAGGATCTCCCTCTGAGCCAACCAATGCAATTGGAGAAGATCTTTGACACCAAGGTTGTCAAATAGACCAAGAGGAACACCTACAAGCACTATCTGGTCCAATGGAAATGCTTACTTGATCTAGATTCCACATGGATGGATGACCAGACCATAGCCAAGTATGACACATATTGGAGGAGTTGTTCTCATGTTAGAACTTTATTTTTCAAAACTATGGGATTAGGGTGCAAAGGAACCCCTCCTAAGATGCAATAAAATGTGTTTGAGAGGCCTAAGATTCCTTGAGGATCATTGGATCCCTTTCATGTAATAAAGCCCAATTTGTAAAACTAGTTGACCCAAGGTGCACTTATAAGCCTTGTGGTCAAACTTGGTCAAAGGGAAATATTTTAATAGGCTTTGGTGTTTCTATGTTTCTTAGGTTTTTTGGAGTTAAAATTCAGTCATTAGAATTCTTTAGGGGTCCTAGATAGTTAGGACAGGAAAAACAAATATTGGAATCTTGTAAAAAGTTGCTTAGCAACGTTTACAACTTTTTATGAAAAGTTGGTACAACCTCCCCAATGGTCTAAAAGGTTTGAAAATTGGTTATTGACTTTGGGTTGAGGATATATAAGGCCATTAATGATGAAATATTGGTTTTTGTTCATGATTGTAAAGATTGGTCTAAACTTGAATGAAATAAAATATGTTTTTTTATATTTGTCTCTATTTCTGTACCATTCAATTTGCAATTGGATTGTGGGGAGATTGGTTATTTTATTATTGTATGGATTTTTTAATTTTTATTTTAATTAATTTTATCTGATTCATTTTGGTGGAGACATAAAGGACAAATCAATGTTTTTCATTAGACTGCAATTGAAGCCCTTCATACCCTAGGTTGTGAAGATGAGCCTCTAACTCACAAACACACTAGTGAAACCTCACATACATGGGAGGAATTAAATTATGGGTAGGTAATTTTAGTATTCCAGAAGGACATAAGGATTGGAGTTTGTCTAGTGTTTTTGCCACTGAGCCCTAGCCGAGCATCTCCTATGTGCTTGGTTACCTTGTTTGCAGTAGAATGCAAACAACTCTAAAGGGGGTGGATAGGAAAAATTTGGTTGTGTATTGGGCGTCCTTAGGAGTAGGAAAACCTTCAATATGCATTATATTATTTTGGGGAAACCAATATTGAGTACTTGCTTTAATTACTAGGCCTAATTAACCATATTAGGTCTCTGGTCCTTGTGGATGTTTGGGAAGCACAAATTTGGAGTTAGGAACCAAGTCTCGTGAGTTTTTCATATGTCCCAAAAGGGTATCTAAAAGTGTGGTATTTCAAAGTTATCCTTTTGAAGTTATAAAATTTAAGGTTGAAAAACCCCATTCCTAGGACTACTAGATAAGCTTGTCCTATTAGGCCTATGAGGTCAGTTTGATACTTGTGACCAATAGAACTTTGTGGAAGTCTATAAATGGTCCTAACTTGTATATTTGTCTTTAATATAAAAATATTCAACTTCATATGGTGAAGCATGAAGGCATTTTGCATTGGTTCATGTGAATAGAGAAGTTCTTGTGAGAAGTTTTTACTTGAAGTTTGGGACACACTAGTCTAGTGTGGTTAGATTGTTGAGGTGACATCCTAGTATGTAGAAAGGAGTTGAAGAAAATTAAAGAAGAAAAAGATGACTTCCCTAAAGGTTCATAGGATAAGGATACAAGAGTTAGCCTATTGTTGCTTAGGAGCTAGGAGGATTGCTAAGTTTGTGACTGGGATCAATTCCAACACTACTTGAATCCACTTTGCATCAGGAGGAAAGGCTTTAATATGTGTCAATTAAAGAAAAAATTTCTGATATATTCACCAAGCCATTACCAAAACATAGCTTTGAGTATCTCAGAGGTAGATTAGGGGTTATTTCCCTATCATAAGTTAATTAGAGGATAATGTTGATTGCATCATTTCATATGTGTTTGTCGGACTATCATATGTATGAATTGATGTAGTGGTGGAATAATCCATAGGGGATAATTCTCAAGTATTATGTTGTAATGGAGTGATAAGGAAGGAACATACAAGGATAAATCAAGCGTACTTAGAGATTCTTGAATGATTTGACAACTTTGGCATTGTTGTCAAAGGGGGAGAATATGTATATCATTGATAAAAGGGGAGAATAGGAATGTGTAGATGCCTAAAATTGTCCCTCATAACTTTATTATTAATTTCAATTAATTATATTTGTTATATTATTCCTCTTATTTAATCAAATTTATTTAATTAAATTTGGTTCATTATTCTAAAGTATTTAAATTTAATTTAAATACCTATCATCTAAATGTATTAAATTTTATTTAATACCTCCCCACATTAAATTGCCTTTTAAATAAATTTATAATTTATTTATTCCCTCACAAGATAAAATTCTTCTAAACCACAATTAATCTAAATCTAATTTGGATTGATTTAAATCTAAACCTAGATCCTACCCTACCTCACACCACTCTCAACAAATAAACCTAGTCACTAATTAACTAAGGCTAATTAGGCTAACTTCTAAGATTACTACACCGATTAGTCCTAATTATTTTCTCACACATGTGTGAGAAAATTTCCAAAATTTGACTTCTCAAATAATACTAATTTGGTGCCAATAAGGTTTCTTACAACCTTGATGACACTTTCTTACACTTTCCAAAAGAGTTCATTGGAAAAAATCTATCACACCTCTTACACATCTATGACAAGATCTCTTACATGTGTACTTAAAGTACACATTGACCCATCACATCTCAAGTTGCTCAAACATGTGTGAGAAAACTTGGCCTCTTGCATATCTTATGTGTCCCTCATGTGGCACCTATGTGGATGCCACATATACTCCACCTCACCCAAGCCATCCAAAAACCTATAAATAGGAGCCTTGCTAAGAGTAAATTACCCATTATTTTGTATGCATTGTTATCATGTTAGTATTTCTCTAGGATTTCATAGTTTATTTTCAAAGTATTTATTTCATTGTTGAATCTAGAAATCACATGCTAGGTTAATGGTGAATGAATCTTAGTGTGATCTTTCATACCATTCTAGTATAGTTTTGCATTTTCATCTTCATCATTTGGTGAAGGCTTGAGACAAGTTTCTCATACTTGTTCTTGAGCTCTTTATCACATCCACTAGTTTGCACTGTAGATTTCAATCCATAGAAATCAATAAATCAAGTGGGCTTAATACATTATGTTGGGAGAGCACACCCACAACACTCTCTAAGAGGAAATCAACAAATCTTGGGTGCCCTTGTTTGGCTCATCGGAGGTTGTGGTGGAAAGCTTTTGTTTAGGACTATGCTTTTGATATGTTAATATTGTTTATATGATTGTTATCTCTAACATTTACATGTCTGATATTTCTCCCAATATACAGGTTTTCATCACATAAATTTTGGTACACCCGGTAGGACCCATGTCCCTGAAATTGAAACTTTTGAAACTGTCACACATAGTAGTCTCCGCCCTAGAACAGTCATCTGGGCTGAATGATTATCTGCATAGATTTTCATCTGTGCAAATCGTCATCTCGTCTAGGAGACTTCTATCTCTGCCTTGGTTAACTAACTTTTGGTTTTTAGTTGTTTTAAACTAATTTCTGACATATTTTAGTTTTTTAACTCTCGGGTTTCTGACAAGACATCACTTTTACAGAGATAAATGCTGCTAAATTTTTTCAAAATATCACTATTTAACCGTAGTTAGTTAAACCTAATTTTTCTATTTTTTCATCTACACAGATTGACCATCATCTCTGTGGATTGTCGTCCACACCTAGGTTTTGTCATTTGCACTACTCGAGAATTGTATTGTCAAGAATAGATTTTCAGCTTTTTGCATAAACTATCTTCTGCGCATATCTTTGAACTATCATCTGTGCCTACAGACTATCATCTGCGTAGATTGTCATCTCCACATATTGACTATTGTCTATGCTCTATGTCAATTTGTTTTCACTATTCAACATATTTTTGTGTTACTAATTTCATTTGAGTTTTGCAGCACCTTGATTCTGAAGATTATCTTTTGAAACTACTAATATTTTATTTTGTAGGACATTAAAAGAAGACAAACACTAAACTACTCACATATCATTCTTGCAGGTTGCCTAGGAGATACGAACTAACATCGTGTTTTCTTTAATTTTTTCTTAGGCACCTTAAAAAGGGTTCACTTTTAGTGTTTTGTTAAGTGATAGGGGAGTATGCTCTTGTCTTTTATGAGACAATTAGAAACCTATACTCATTTGATATTTCACTTAGAAAGTAACCTTGGGAAATAATAACTTGTTTGGTATGTTTGGGAGAAAATGACATTGGGTAGGAGAGTATGCTCTTTTCCCATTCTAGGAAAATCTGAAATCTAGAACCCTCTCATTGCCAATCTATGCTCTTCATTTGATCCTTTAGTTGGGCCTGATGGTAGAGGAAAATATCTCCCAGGAATGACCCACGTGAGAATGAGGTGTAAGTCCACCACTCCAACTCATGTTAAAAGAATTACTTCTTGGGGGTTAAAGCCTCAAAATTTGAATAGAGTTTGAGCTTATACTCATCTCACACCTAGCACAAAGTAGGGTAGTGACGTCTCAATCTTGTTTAGGTAACTGCTTGTGCCAAGGTGCTTTGTGGGGCTATACGCCTTAATCACGCTTGCATGGAAATAAAGGACATATCCAAATGGAGACCCTTACTAAGAACTATTAAAGTAGAAGCCTATTTGGTTCACCCCTGAAAGCTTGATAATGATTGTGTAAGGAGGATAGTAACCTCCCCAAGCTAACTCACACATTTGTACCACCTTGAGTGTTTGGAGTCGGGTAATATGACATCATGACTGGAGCCATTTCCTGTTTGGCGATGACTATATTCTAATTAGTGCTCGTGTGTGTGCCTAAACTTTCAAGCAAATATTTTCAAGCTAAGCCAAATTCTATAGGTAGGTTGTGCTTGTGTATTTTCAAAACATTGGTAACTTGAACAAACCCAAACTTCCCATCTGATAATTTGTCACAATTGCTTATATCCCTAAAGATTTCTTTGTCCCTTGTTGGATTGTTTTCAAGACACATGATTGTTATTTTCTAGTTTGAGTGATTGAAATTGGTTCTTGACATCGAACAAATTGACAAAAAATAAGACTAGAATACTTTTTTGATCAAATTTCATAAAAAATGCTCTGAATCATAAATAGTCATCTCCTCTTTTAAACGATTGTCTCCATTTTTGAACTGTCTTCTTCGATCATAAATTGTCATCTCCATTTGTAAATTGTCATCTCTGACCTGGAACGGTCATCTCTGTATATCATCCTCTGTGTCTGAGAATGGTCATCTCTGCTTGAAAATAGTGAGCTATCAGACTAAACAAAAATATTCAAAAGTTGATTTCTCAGAAGCTCCTAAAATCATTTGTCACGAAGAATTAATTTACTTGGTTGAAATCAATATTTCTCTCCGTAGGATATGACTAGCTCAGGAAAACATAAGAAAGTTAATATTTCAATTCCCTATGTCTATAGAGAAAAGAAAGAAGCTGATAGAAAATCTAAGGAATATCAACATATCAACAAATATATTCAGAAAGAGATCAAAGACTTTGAGAAATTTGACACTGTCATCTACAACTATAAAATTTCTTGAGTCATGTCCAAAAATTATACAAATCATGCCTTCAGCCATTTTGAGCAATATGATTAGATAAACCTCATTTTCAAGTCGATTCACCACTTCCTCATCATCAAAAGCATCATAATTCCCTTCTTGGAGAAAACAAAATCAATCAATCTTTGACTCAATCAAATCAATCTTTCACTCATTCATCATCATTAGGTTGAAAGATCCTAATCAAACATGTTTCAGACCTTTATCTCTAGTAAACACATTATTGCTTGTAGAACATCAGTCTGCCTCAAGCAATAAAAATTCATTGATCTTGTCTTATTTTTCTTCGTATCACAAGTCAATCACCAAGTAGGAGAAGGCATCATGTAAATCAACCCCTTGTGTTTAAATCATCATAAGGTCTTGTCTCACCTAGGTTTTCATCCAAACCTTTAAATCCAATTCAAATCCAGTCAATCCATCATAATCAGTTAAAATCCAACCCATCCAAATCAATCAAATCCAATCAATAATCAAATCAAGTCCAAATCCTTTTTTCTCCTAAGATAATTATCAATCACAATTATAAAATTCATCCTTCATCCTTCATCCTTCATCCCTCATCCTCCATCTTTCATCTTTCATCTTTCATATTTATTTCATCCTTCATGCTTTGAGGTTACCATTGCATTGTATTTACTCAATCCCATGCTAAAAACATGAGGCACACACAATTAAACACCAATCATGATGATGAGAATCATTTTTCTCATCCCTTGTTCCAAGGAGAAGAAGTACACGATGAGGACATAACCAATGCTCCTGAGGAGAATGAAGTAGTCTATCAAGATGAGGGATATACCCAACTAAAAAATTTCCTCAGCAATCCATAAAACCTAGAAATGGTTTAAAAATCCATTAGCCAAAATGGTGGAGATATTTTTATGAACCTTATGAAGAACAGGGTTACAATACCCGCTAATTTTGATGAAACTCTCCTTGTCAAAAATTTCATCAAGGCTATAGCTACTACAAACACATCCTCAACCTTGAATACAACATTATCACATGACAAAGGAAAGGCCACTTCGAGTGGTCTTTCTACATCAATCCTTGCATCTTCTTCACAACCAACATTTCAATTAACAGGGGAAAAAATTCAACAAATACTTAGTGTCTTTCCCAACATCACTTCACATAATAGAACTCATACCACAACTAATGCTACTACTAATGCTGGTGCTAGTGTTTTTAGTATAGGGCACACTTCCATCCCCTTGTCCACACCAATAGTCTCATCATCACCATTCATATTCCCAGCATCTACACTGAAGAGATCTACTCAACAAACATCATGAGCTTACCATTATACACCTCCTCCTACAATTGGCATGACCTAAATAGGATTTTCAGCCTCACAACTGGGAGGTGGACAATATTTTGGATGACATTTCACACCTCACAATGCCTCTGATCTAGCCTAACAATTCAATGAACTCAAAAATCTTGTACATAGATTAAAAGATGGAGGGAAGAAAGAGTTCTCTTTTGAACACATATGTCCCTACCCATTTAAAAAATCAATCACCATGCAACCTTTTCCTCCAAATTTTGAGATCCCTAAGTTTGAGAAATACAAAGGGGAATCATTCCCACTCCAACATCTCAAATAATTCTAGATTGCATGCCAAGAGGTCACCTGCAATGAAAATTACCTGAAAAGACTCTTTACTAGGAGTCTTGGCAGCCCCGCTTTGGAGTGGTTCATGGCACTCCCTCATGGATCTATATCTACATTCTCTGATCTCGCATAAAAATTTGATGGCCAATATTTAGACAAAATTGAACACCAAGAATCATTGAGAGACCTATGTAATACCAAGCAAAGGAACGAAGAAACCTTTGCCATCTTCTTACAACGATGGAGACACATTGCGAATCACATACCTTGGAAGATACTTGATAATCATGTAAGCAATATCTTTACTAAGAATTTGGTATCCGAAATGTCATTCCAAGTATAAATGGCCTCTCCTGACACTTTCAAAGCTCTTGTTAAAAAGGGGAAAATATTGAAGATGGACTTTTGCAAAAAGGTGTCATTAAACATTATACCCCTTCTTCTAACAATGATAAACCAAAGTTTTTGAGTAAGAACAAAGGAGTTGTCAATTATGGAGTTATGGATGCAAAACACGTCTAAAATGTCCAGGCATCTAGTCAAAACAATCAAAATAATTGTAATAACAATAAAAACAACAATAAAAATTAGAAAAATTCGTCACAACAACAATCTCAACAACAACCTCGCAATTAGTCCTACTTATTCCCTCGCAACTATAATAGCAATAACAACTACAATAAAAACAATGAAAACAATAATAGTAACAATAATACAAGGCAACATTGACAATTCACTTCTCTTGCAGAGCTGCTAGATGTGGTCTTTCAATGATTAGTCGATCAAGGCATGATGGTATATCCTAACACTTGACCGTTTGACAAAAATCAACCCAAGCTTGCTTGGTATAAAGATAATGAATACTGTGATTATCATTATATCAAGGGACAAGACACCAAAAAGTGCATGAAATTGAGACACTTTATTCAAGACCTCATATAAAGTTCAAGATCATCATCAAATGCCAAATTGAAAGTCTATAATGAACCATTTCCTAAACACAATAAAAAATGCATGCAATGCCATTCCTTATGATTTTTATACAAACACGATCACACGCAATGATCCCACATGTAGAAGTTTAGAGGAAAATGACATCTTCAGTTTTGATTCTCTTTGTGGATGTTTTGAAGAATCTGATAATCACGTGAACACCCTTACACTCAAAGGTTCCATTTGCAATGATACTACCTGAGGACCAATATTTATTGTCAATGCTACCAATAATCCATCAACTTCTGCAAATCCACTACCTGCACTATCCACAGCTACGTGACCTACTTCATGCTATGACTTATTGGCCTAGTTAGGAAAGATGAATGCATAGATATCTATCCTTGAGCTTCTTAGAACATCCCCCATCCACAAAGAAGTCCTTGAAAATGCCCTTAATGAGTCACATGTCCTTGAAAACATTAATGCATCCCAATTCTAAGCTATGATCATAAATTTAGCTACACAAGAGTATTTGGTCTTCAATTACAAATATTTATGAGGCCCATACCTCCATCATAATAAATCCCTTCATATTGAATCCAAAATCTGCTCCACTAAAATCAAACGGGTCCTTATAGATGGTGGATCTAGCCTCAATTTGTGTACATTAAAAATGATCAAAAATATTGGTCTTTTTGAAGACCTTCTTGATGTAAATAAAATAATCACAATAAAATCCTATGATGATAGAGAAAGGGAGAGAAAAGGTTTGATAACACTCCCTTTACAAGTGGGCACAACCCTGATTGAAATAGTTTGTCATGTGCTTGATCTAGATCTTCCATATAACATCTTATTGGGATGACCATGGATACATGCTATTAAAGGTGCACCTTCTACATACCATTAATGTTTAATGTTACCACACCATGGCATAAAAATCACTATTCTTAGAGATCCTAAGCCCTTCCAGTAATGCAAAATATTGGAAGGAAGACAGTCAAATTATTATCCTCTAAATGAATTATCTGATTCTATTGAAAAGGAGAATTTTTTCTGCCAAAGAGTACTGAAGGACCATCTGAAAATCCTCCAGAAAAATCCAAAGGAAAAGAGAAAGTTGTTGAAGATGAGACCTCTAAGCCTAAGAATAAAGAAACGTTCATAGATCAAGTCCTAGGGGAATATAAGTTTGAAAGTGCTATGTGTATTGGACAACCCCCTTATCCCCAAAGTCCTATGGAAAACCATCACAACTATCTCCTTCAGGAAACAAAGACATCATGAAATGAAAAAGACTAGTTTTGAACATTGGGGATCCTTATCTAATGAACACATGGAATCCAATGTCCTAGATTGGCTTTATAAAGAATAAGAAGAAAACCAAGTAACCTTCCCTAAGGAAAAATATATAAAAGCTACTCCCATTATTGAAAGCATGGAATATTATGGTACTTGTCTCATAGAAAAATAAATAGGAAGAAGAACATTCATTACATCAAAAGGTTATCCATGAGCTAAAGGATTGGGATCCTTAGAACCTAAGACTAACTTCACTCAAGACTATTTTTTAGTTCAATCTGATTCAGATACTGAAGAAGAGTTCTTTGAAGTACCTTTATAATATATCAAATATGAGCTTGATGACTTTGCCCATGTCCTTACCATCACCGAAGCTGACCTTTCATCCCCTATCCTTCCCCTCAAACAACCCAAACTAATTGATTGGGATCAACAAGATTCACTACCATCCTTAGACATATGTGATTTACATGATGCAGTATTGGCCATGTTTGGACTTAAGAATCTCTAAGAATACAAGAATCAGATCTAGTAAAACAAACAAGCATATTCGGTAGATAGGTCAACACTCTCAGTCACAAAAAAAGAAAATAAAACATCCCCTGGTAAAAACCTCTTGCATGCACCTTTGAATGACAAAAAAGAGAAAATAAAAGAGGTTTCCGCTAGTGAAAACCTTTATGAGGTACTAGAGGAGGGAGAAGTCGACCTGCCATTCATATCATTATAGTTAGAAAATCCTGCATCCTGATAGAAGCCACAATAACAGTCAACCTTTGCACAGAAGAAGATCCAAAGGTCACATATATTGTTGCATCACTTAATGATCAAGAACATAAAGCTATGATTGAATTCCTCTAGAACCATGAACTCAACTTTGCATGGACTTACAAAGACATACGTGGGTTAGATACAAATTTAGTTGTTCACAATCTTGTGGTTGATCTAAAGGTGAAGCCCATCAAGAAGAAGTTACGCAAGATGCATCCACAAGCATCTCTACTAGACAAAGCTGAGTTAGAGAAAATGCTTGATGCCAACATGATCAGACTGATTGATTATCCTGAGTGGATCTCTAATATTGTAGTAGTAGGTAAACCTACTAGGGGCATCTATGTTTGTACCGAATTTAGAGACTTGAATTTAGCATGTCCTAATAATGATTTTCCACTACCCAATATTGAGATCATAGTGGATTTGACTGCTAGACATGAGATGTTGTCCTAATGGATGGCTTTTCTGTATATATTCAAATTAGGATCCTGCTCGAAGATCAAGACAAGACTACATTCATCTCTCCTTAGGGTACGTTCTATTATCAGGTGATGCCCTTTGGTCATAAAAATATTGGTGCAACATATCAACACGCAATGAACACAATCTTTCATTATCTCATTAATGTTATTATTGAAGATTATGTGGATGACCTCCTAGGAAAGTCCAAGACACAAGAAGCACACATCCCCACTCTCACAACAATATTCAAATGATTGGAAACGTATAAGCTTCATCTTAATCATAAAAAGTGTCTTTGGAGTTCAAACTGGCAAGTTATTTGGCTACATTGTCTCCCATAGAGGTATTGAAGTGGATCCAAATAAGGTGAAAGGTATTCTAGAGATGCCAGCCCCCAAAACACTGAAATAGTTGTGTAGTCTACAAGGAAAACTTCAGTCCATTAGAAGGTTCATCTCATAGTTAGAAGATAAATTACATCCCTTTTCTAAATTTTTAAACAAAAATATAGAGTTCGAATGAGATTGCTTATGTCAAACAAAATTTGATCACCTAAAAGGATATCTAGCTAACCCTCCAGTGCTGGTACCACCTATCTTAGGCTGACCTCTCATTTTGTACATATCAAGTACTGAAGTTGCACTAGGTTCTCTTTTAGCACAGTTAGATGACAATGGAAAAGAATGAGTGATCTATTATCTCAAAAGAACACTAGTGGGTTATGAACTGAACAACTCACCCATTTAGAAGGCTTGTTTGGCTGTTGTTTTCTATACATAGAAGCTACACCATTAAATTCAACCATAAGATACAACTAGTTTCTAGGATAGATCCACTTAAATATATGTTTTCTAAAGCCACTTTCATAGGGCGCACTGCAAAATGGTTTATGATTTTTAGCAAATTTGACATTTCTTATGTGGATCATAAGGATATTAAGGGACAAGTAATTGTAGACCAATTGCTAAAGCACCTATTCAAGGGGACCATCTAATCATTACAATTTTTTTATATGAATCTATTCTCAAGATAACCTGAGTATCCCATGGAAGCTTTACTTTGACAAATCTCTTACACATAAAGGTTTGGGGGTAGGTGTTCTATTTGTCATACCTCAAGGGGATATCATCGCTAATTCTTATAAACTACAATTTCCATGAACAAACAATATCACAGTGAAGCCTTGGTGATTGGACTTCATCAAGCCGTCCAATGGAAAATCCATAATCTACATGTTCTTAGTGACTCTTAGCTAGTTATCAAGCTTGTTTTGGATGAATATCAAATAAAAGATGACAAATTTGTTCCTTACCACTGCATGGTTGGAGATTTGAAACAACATTTTGTATAAATTTTCTTCTAGAAAATTCCTAGAACAAACAACAAAGTAGCAGACGCAATGGCAACAATTGGATCCTTGATATCCATGCCTGAACATAGTTCACAATGCGAGTTTCTCATTGAGAATCTTATGGTCCCTACCCATGACCAACCGAAGACTAAGATGGTATGTGAAATTACTGATCCTAATTCCCCTTGGTACCATGAAATTTATTCCTACCTGACAGACAAGATCATCCCACTTACCCTCACCCCAAATCAATGCAAAACCTTCATCCATCGAACCTCACACCACACAATCCTTGGTGACACTTTGTTTTGAAAATTTTTGATTGAATTCTTCTGAGGTGTTTTAATTTAGAAAAAGTGCAAACATCGTTAGAGGAGGTACATCAAGGGATCTGTGGGGCCCATTCTAGTGGGCTCACTTTGGCCAAGAAATTGCTACACACTGGATATTATTGGCCTACTATG
This sequence comes from Thuja plicata, assembly GCA_018584345.1. Classification (NCBI taxonomy): domain Eukaryota; kingdom Viridiplantae; phylum Streptophyta; class Pinopsida; order Cupressales; family Cupressaceae; genus Thuja; species Thuja plicata. The sequence goes on along the minus strand of MU228083.1, from coordinate 831,829 downwards.
GAGCAAGATGCCTGTCACTATGTAAATAAATGTGTGCTCTACCAGAAGTATGGTGATCTGATACATGCTCCCTCCCAATACCTCCAACCTACCATCACACCTTGGCCTTTCTCCCATTGGAAACTTGACCTAGTTGGCCAAATATTTCCAAATTGTTCCAATGGCCACTAATATATCCTTGCTGCCACAAAGTACTTCAAAAAATGGGTCAAGGTCATCCTTCTTACTTATACAACTAGAAAATAGATCTCAAAGTTCATTTTGAACTATCTTATCTGTCATTATAGCATTCCTAAGGACATTATTACCAATAATGGGATCCCATTTAAGAATAAGGATGTAATAGAAATCTGTAAGAATTTTGGAATTACCCAACGCTCATCTTCCAAATACTTTTCATAAGGCAACGATCAAGTAGAGGCTACCGGAAAAAACCATCTTGAAAATCCTCAAAAAGACATTCGATGAGGTTGGCCGTGATTGGAACCTTCACCTAAATCCTACCATCTGGGTCTATCACACCTCCATCCGTACCCACACTAAAGTCACTCTGTTCACCCTCGTCTATGGTACTAAGGCTATTCTCCCCATCAAAATTGAGCTCCCTTCCCTCAGAATCTCACTGAAGAATCTGTTGTCCAAAGAAGAATCCTAAGTTTCTCTCCTACAAGAGCTTGAACTCCTTGATGAAAGACCCCTTAATTCCCTCAACCATCTCCACATGTATAAGAATCACCTATTCTTATAGTTCAACAAGAAGATCAAACCTTGTGAGTTTGAAGTAGGTGATCTTTTCCTGCAGCACAATATGAAGAATCTCCATAACCGTGAAAAGAAGGGAAATTTTGAGCCTAACTGGTTGGGGCCCTTTGTGGTTACAGCTAAATCTGGGTTTGGATCTTATCAGATTGCAACACTAGAGGTAATTTTTGTCCTTTCCCCTAGTAATATTGTACATATCAAGTGCTTATATGCCTAGTTTGTCACTAGTCCTATGTATAACAAAAAGTCAGCAACACAAAATCAAAAAAATAGAAAAATAACAAAAAGTTTAAAAACAATATAAAAAAACAAAAAATCAAAAATCAAAAGAAAAAAATAAAAAAATAAAAAATCAAATAAAAAAATAAAAAACAAAAAAACAAAAAAATAGTAAAAAAGCAAAAAGAGAAAGAAACAAAATCGTCCATTTGTGAAAACCACTTCGGTGGCACAATGGATAAGTACCATGGTGAAAACTTGTTACAGGCACCATGTGTAATCATATCCATCATCTATTTGTACCATCTCTTACACAACATCCAACACATTTTTCTCATAAATCAATCACACTACCCATATCTGTGTAGGTAGTTTCCTTCCATTTTACACAACATCTTCGCCTCCACAATAACTATTTATTCTCGCATGACTAAGCTTACCCCAAGATACTGAGCTTTTTCTTAGACACAATGATCGCAAGTATTCTCACAAATCAATAGACAAATTTAATTTCTCAGCTTTTATTCCATTCACAAGCAATTGCCAGTGAATGCTCATTTTCAATCAATCTTTGCCCGTCAGGATGCATCGTTCTGACATTGGCTTCTCAATCTCCTGCCACACCAATCTCGTTCATGGAAAGAAGTTTTCGAATGAATGATGGCTTGGTCATGATGTCTTTCTGTTATTTTATGTTTGTGTTTTAATGTATTCTCCTCATGATTGCCTCGATCTTTAATATCTAGGTTCATCATGAAAGGTGTCTATTGGAATACGTGTCATTTGTGGTATGATATATCCCTTCCTTCTAAAGATAGCTATACCATCCTCTCAGTTCGGGTTGATACACACAAAAAAACACTTCATTTAACATTGTCCTCATTTGAGTCTTCATTAGCTACATTTTTTACCTAATGATGAGTTTAAGTATTGACTTTAAATTCATCCTAATTATCTAAATGCATTTCATTAATCATTAATCATATGTTACATTTCTCATTAATCATTAGTCATTATCTTACATTCATTCACTATTCTCTTACATGTATTAATCCTTACTTTGCATTAATCATTACTCATTACTTTGCATTAATACTTATACATTAGTCATTAACCATGACTTTTCATTCATTAATTATTATCTTATATTAATCATTTATTAACCATTTCCATTGCATTAATCATTAATCATTAAGTCACTATTTTACGTGTATTACTCAAATCATTATCTAAAATTGCATTCATTTACACCATATTACATTAATAATTAAACATTTACATTACATCCATAATATATAATTGCATCCATTTGCATATAAATCCATAAACATTAAATCCACATAACCACATCATAAATCCTCACATACGCATATCCCTGCATCACAAATATGCCAGTATCATAACATTATCCGTCATATCCTGCATCACACATGCCAATCATAAAACCATCATCATATGCATATCGGAATCATACACATCATAAAGATAGGACCATCAAAAAGCATGTCTATATATATCAAGTGTCCAATAAAAGTACATCAATGTCAAAATTTCCATATACATGTATACATCAAAATACCGCTGTACATATAAACACTCAAAATCAAAATTGTATGTGTATCAAAAATAGTTGAGGTGACTCATGAGGTTGGTTGTGAGGATGGCCTTTCCCCACCTGTCCCATCACCCCCTCTTTCTCAGGGACGTCTCATCCCTACCAATCCCTGTAATGCTCTGCCTGTGCTCTGTGTCAAAGAAATATTGGTATATGAAGGCTCTCTCTGGTCCTCAGGGACCCCTCCAAAATATAGGCCCATATAGTATGTTTCCTCCATGCCTCTCCTACCTGCCTCCCTCTATGCAGAAAATGCATCCACTAACACCTTCCCTATGCCTCCCACTGTGGCTGCCTGGCAAGCTATCTCTTGCTCGCTCCTATATGTCTCATCCTGTCTTCGTGCCTAATCCCGCTCTACTATCAGGTTGCCCACCTACTTAGTCAACCTTTGGATCTCTCCATGCAGCTATTTAATCTCTTTATCCCCTGCTAGGACCCATGTGTGATTCTCAATCAATGTAAACTCCTCTCCATCTACTGGGGCCAACAATGTATCTAGTGCACTCTGTGCACTATCTTCTTGTGATGTCTCCCCTACTAGTAATCCTTGTACTTGGGTAATCTCTATTTTTACACTACCCTTAGATATCTGAGTAGTGGCTAGTAACCCCTGTACCCATATCAACTATGTCTGCAAGTTGTCTTGCTCTGTAAAAATAGTCTCATGCACATATTATACCACATAACCTACTAGTGGCCCTTATGTTCCTTGTCCCTATAAAGGTACTTGAGGCACCTACACCTCCACCTATCTTGGCAGCCCCTGTAGTCCCTTTCCTGGTGGCCCTTGTGGCCCCTGTACCTATAGCTAAGGAGGAACTCTGTCTTGTAGCACCTATGTCAGCCCTCACCATCTCTGTGCTGCCACCGTAGGCTAAGCTCTCTTTCCTCCTCCTCTATCTCCTCCTCCTCAATCCCCTCCATCATCTCCCCCATCATCCCCATCTACACCAACCCCATCCTCTCCACCTTTCGGCTTCTCCTCTACCCGTATGATCTTGGGGATAGTCAATCTCCCTAGTCTATGTATGGCCCACCACTGTACATACACCAGTGTAACCCCTGCATCTCCTACTGCATCATTACCATGCTTCCATGGTAGCGCCACTATCCCTAACCATGAGGCTCTTCCCCTCTCAATTATACCCATATGCCTGATAGGCTCACCACCTCTTGTGTGACTAGTGGATGCAGGAACCCATCTGGTACTGTATCTCATACCTATTTGAACTATCTCCACACACATGATGGCATATAGCATGCTATCATATAATTTGTATGCCCGATCAACCAATAGTCTATCTCTACATACCTAAGAAAATAGGTTTGCAACAACCCATCCTCTGTATAGTCCTACTGCTATGGGACCTGATGGCCCCATGCCTTCCATAATGCATATGGTGTCCAGTCAAACCTCATCATCTCATCCAAGGTTTTCCTCCAATGTCTAATTGAGTATGTTGACTCATACCTAATCAGTGGTTGGTATCTGCATGAATACATCTCATAGGTCTCTCATATCTCATGTCTCATAATGAGGCATACCACTGCGATATGCTCCCATGCCCATACTAGCAAATGAGTCATGCCTCCTCCAAGAGTCATACCTCTCTAATAGCCGCACATGTTATAATATAGTTATTCAAGGATAGTTTACCCCCAAGAGTATTTCTCTCCCTCATCCTTCAGCATGACACTCAATGCTTATGCCCACCCTAGTGGAAAACCATGCCCTGCATGGATGAGCATCATTTTTCTTCCTACTAACCCTAGCAAGTATAGTGCTACCCATTGTAGCCATGGTTGCACTATCATCATGGCTCTCCATGATAACCACTATCTCAAAGTGGGAATCTGGTCATATGGCTGCCCAAATGTTGCCTCAAGGTATGGCTCTGGGCCCTCCTACACATACTCTGGTATCAATCCCTAGATTGGAATGTGGTATATCTGCCACACATCATATAGGGTAATAGTAGCTTCCCCTGTCGGGAAGTGAAAGCTGGAGGTGGGATTGTGTCACCTCTCAATCAAGGTGGTCATGAGAACATTATAAGCTCTCAACTGCGGCCACAAGTGAAAATTCTCCAGTCTGCATAGTGTGACCTGTCCTCACTCTACTAGCATCAGTTGATCTGCTAGCTCCATAGTATTCATCCAACTCTTGCATGATTGGAAGGGTGGTATATCCTCCTGCATACATAAAATCATGCATATCAGTCATTCTATCCTTTGTTTAGGGCATGTTTTCCCCCCTAATCTCATCTTTTTCCTTCTTCCCCTCTTCCGTACCTTTTTTGGGTTAATCAGCGCAAATGACCATTGACCCGCATAGACGTCGATCGGCATATACACTTATCTATGAAGAGGTCAATCTATGATCAAACCCTCCTGCACTTGCTAGCAGTCAACCTAGTTGACCGTCACCTGCACAGATGACTATTCTAAATAGTTGTCTACATCCCCCCTTTCCCATCCTCACAGACAACCATCCATAGATCATTTTTTGCACAGATGAAAATTGGTTGATCACCGTCTTCAAAGATGATGATTGGGTGATCACCATCTGTGCAAACGATGATCCACCAATCGTCGTCTCCACCCGAATAATTTTCCCCCTTAACTACCATAAATGCAATCATAAATGCAAAATTTAAAAGTAGGACTAATCAAGGACTTCAGACTCACCGATGGTCCTGCGTCTATGACACGCTGATGTTTCCAAATGTGCTCCCCAAGCTGCATGCGGTCTCATGGATCTATCATCGCTCTCACTCTGCTCTAATTTTTTGTTCTCCATGAATAAAATAACCTCTTTTAGGATCCCCGTGGCCTATTTCTAAGCCCCTTAAGACCCGTTTTTCTCCCCATACCCTATTTTTCCCTATGCTTTTTCCCAATCCCCTCATAAGTCATGCAATTCTCTGTTCTCCCTCCTTTCTACCTTTTTTTGAGAAAATTTAATAAAAAGAATATTTTCTATTATTTTCTTGAGGGGGCACATTCCTTCACCATCGTCGCCCTAGGACTTTTTATTCTCTTTGGGGTATCTCATTTTCTTTTTTTGACGTGACACCATCCTCGATGTCACATCAAAGAGGGACAAAATGTAGACACCTAAAATCATCCCTCATAACATTATAATTAATTTTAATTAATTGTATTTTTTATATTATTCCACTTATTTAATTAAATTTGGTTCATTATTCAAAATTATTTAAATTTAATTTAAATACCTATCCTCTAAATGTATTAAATTTTATTTAATACCTACCCACATTAAATTATCCTTTAAATAAATTTATAATTTATTTATTTTGTCACATGCTAAAATTCTTCTAAACCACAATTAATCTAAATCTAATTTGGATTAATTTAAATCTAAACCTAGATCCTACCCTACCTCACATCACTCTCAACAAATAAATCTAGTCACTAATTAACTAAGGTTAATTAGGCTATTTTTTAAGATTCCTACACCCATTAGTCATAATTATTTGCTCACACATGCGTGAGAAAATTTCCAAAATTTGAATTTTCAAATATTACTAATTTGGTGCCAACAAGGTTTCTTACAACCTTGATGACACTTTCTTACACTTTCCAAAAGAATTCATTGGACAAAATGTATGGCACCTCTTACACATCTATGACAACATCTCTTACATGTGTACTTCAAGTACACATTGACCCATCACTTCTCAAGTTGCTCAAACTTGTGAGAGAAAAATTGGCCTCTTGCATTGCCTATGTGTCCCTCATGTGGCACCTATGTGGATGCCACATATGCTCCACCTCACCCAAGCCCTCCAAAACCCTATAAATAGGAGCCTTGCCAAGAGTAAATTACCCATTATTTTGTATGCATTGTTATCATGTTAGTATTGTACTAGGATTTCTTTTCATACTCTTTAGTTCATTGTTGAATATAGAAATCACATGTTATGTTAATGGTGAATGAATCTTAGTGTTATCTTTCATATCATTCTAGTTTAGTTTTGCATTTTCATCTTCATCATTTGGTGAAGGCTTGATACAAGTTCCTCATACTTGTTCTTAATCTCTTTATCACTTCCATTAATTTGAATTATAGATTTCAATCCATAGCAAGAAAGAAATGAAGTGAGATTAATAAATTGTGTTGGGAGATCACACCCACAAGATTCTCTAAGAGAAAATCAACAAGGCTTGGGTTCCCTTGTTTGGCTCATCAGAGGTTGTGGTGGAAATCTTTTGTTTAGGAGTATGCTTTTGATATGTTAATATTGTTTCTATGATTGTTATATCTAATGTTTGCATGTTTGAGCTTGCTCCCAACAACTAGGTTTTCATCACATATAGTATGCAAGAAAGATAAGATAAAGATGAAAGGGGGAGTATATGAAGATGATTAATCAGAGGTATAGACAAAAGTGGAAATTTTTTGCTGAAGTTAGTATGAGTGTTGCCAAGGACACAACTTATGTATTGTATAAATAAGACTATTTCTATCAATGCCAAAGGGGGATATTGTTATCATAACTGATGCATTGATGCTAAGTCTTGTATTGATGAACATTGGTATAGATTTGATGAGATGTGAATAATTTATTTTGTTGTCATTGATGTCAACTGATCGACTTTGTGTTTTCAGTATTTGTGTAAGTGAATAATGAGTTGGAGTATGTTTCAGAATTTTTTATTCTAATAGAAGTATATGTCATTTGTTGTGATGACAAATTTTCAATTGCGGCTTTTGATATAGAGAATTGACCTGGTTATGTTTGATTGAAATCAACCGGGCAACTACTAAAAATAATTAGTGATTTGAATGTTATTTCAAATTGGTAAAGTATTTGGTGGAGCATTCATAAGATATGATTGTGAGAAATGTTAAGGTGCTATGTTTGTGAGTGTGACACTTATTGTTAACCGGTGCAACTAGTTTAATTGACTGGAAGTGGTGTTAGCAGAATGAACAGGTAAACAAGATAGAGTTCTTGAACATGCTACAAAGATTTGTGAATCCGTGAAGGAATTTGAAGTAGAAATAGGATCGGTGATGTTTTTCATGAAGTAGTAAGTTATTTTTGTAATTTTTGGAACACATTTGACATCACATTGCTTGAGGTATGCGTTTGAGGTGGATTCTTCAAGAATTTTCCTTTGTTCAAATGAGTTTTTGAATTTGGCTCAAATATTAAGGTAAAATCTTTGTGTAAGTTGACGCAGTCAGAGGAAATTTTTTTATGAGTGGTTAGATATATTTTATCTTACCTAAGATGATTTGGATTCTTCATATCTTAGATATAGGTTTTTTTTTTAAGTCGGTGGAAGTGAATCTATATAGTGAAATAGTTGAAGAAGAAGAGAGAGAGCTAATTGTAAATTGCAAAAGGATTTGGTAACATAACAACTAAAGGAATAAAGAGTGATCAAGCTATGGAAGGGTAGAGAGTATGAAGATGAATTTTAGAGCTTAAAAGGATCTGACTATGCAAATGTAGTGCAAATTTATCAAATCACTTTATATGTTTCTTTCTAAACATTGTAACAGTGAAATCCCTTAGCAAGGTGGATCCTAACATATCTTTATTCTAAATCCTCTAACAAGGTGGAATTATAATTGAATTTTCTAATTCCTCTAAAAAGGTTTCTCCTAATAGGGAAAATATCCTAACAAATTTAAGGCAAATCCCTGAACTAGGTAACACCTAACAGTGTTTTGTAAACCTTTAACATGGTAAGCTCCTAACAGGGCGTATTCCACAAGAGTACAAATTTTTTGGGTACCATCTCACACCATGGTTTTTTCTCATTTGGGTTTCCATGAGATAAATATGGTGTTTACATTGTATGGTTGATTACTTATGGATGTATGCATTGAAATTTTTACTTATGTTAGTTGATATTGAATGTTTTGGTGCATAGATTTTAAAGAAGTTGAAATAGGTGAATTTTTTTATTATTGATTCACCCCTCCCCTCTCACTAATCAAACCTTTATTAAAAAATATTGCATCAACAAAAAATGTTTCCTTAACTATTTTTATGTTCTGTTCCAGTTGGGACGTTTTTGGTGTTTTGGGTAGCAGACGATCTTTGATTTTTTTTTTGGTTGCAGTTGTGGAAACTTGTTCTTGGCTTCATCCTAGTGATTATCCTATGATCACACCTCATTTGGTTTCATAAAGAATAAGTTATGGGATATTCTTCATGTATCTATCCTCTTCTTCATATTTGTGGTTGGTGGTTGGGTTTTCTGATTGATCCCTGATTTCTAGATGGTTTTTTTAAGGGCGATCATGCCAGCTCATTTTTATGTTTTAGACAGATATTATTGTGTGATCGCATCTCTTAAATATTTCATTGAAGATTGTTCTTTAATATTTATGTCCTGACCTATTTGGGTGTAATGTATTTACTCATTTCTTGTAGAATGTAATATTTTCAAGGCTGACTATATGTTGTGATGGATTTAAAAGCTTATGGACTTGTTCCTAAGGAGCAAGATGATCTCATAAGATTATTTAGCTTTGTTGGGTAGGATTGTAAGGGTTTTGAGTATAATTAGGCATGTGTTCTTGGAGTGTATGACTGGAATGAGAAACAACATGTTGTAGATCTATTGTAAATGATTTTTGATGATAATAAAAGGTTGAATCTCTTGTTTTTACCTATTTGTCTTGGTTTCTTCCATTGTTTTGTTTCTCCATACTTGACTGCATCAGGCAGTATCAAAGCACAAATTTCATGGATGAAGAAGATTGAGGTTGAATGAGGTGGATATTTGTGTGTTGGTAGATCTAAGTTCATGAATTTTGAATCCATTGACCTATTGATCGTGAGGTGTGAAATTATAGATCTAACTTACAATTAGAAAGGACTTGTACAAGGTGGATAGTAAGGGTTCATTGCTTCTATTGTTGGTTGTTGAGTGTTGAAGGCATACCGATTGGAGGCAAGTTGCTTGTGTGTCTATAAATCACTGGTTGGAGGAGCATCTTTTGGTAGATCACTAGTTGGAGGGATAGTTGCACCTAAGTTGGAAGATGCCTCCTAGAAGGATGAACCCTAGAAGGCTAGAGAAAATGATGGAAGATTTTAGAGTTGAGATGAGTAATGAGATCATAAATGTGTTGAATGGATTGAGAAAGAATCTTGAGACTAAAGAGGAATTTGAGGAGGTTTTTGAAGATCTTGAGAATGATAATGTTGAGATCCCTACAGATGAGGAAAGGTTGTTATGAGTTATGGCATAAGTAAGTAAAAGTCGTAAGATGGATGGTTCAAATTTCACTGGTTCATTGCATCCTGTGGATTTGATAGATTGGGTGAGAGAGTTAGAAGACTACTTTGAGCTTGAAGATATAAGAGATCCATAGAGGGTTAGGTTAGCACAGACTAAGTTGAAGGGTCATGTTGCCTTATGGTGGAAGGAATTATGGAAAGATAGAGAAGAGAGTGGTGAGAAAAAAATCACTAGATGGAGAGTGATGGTTGCTAGGTTAAAAGCTAAATTCATCCCTGAAGATTATGAATTAGAGTTTTTCAAGAAGTTGCAGAACTTGAGGTAGAAAGACATGAGTGTGGAAGAATGTACAGAGGAATTCTATAAGATGACTATAAGATCTGGTCACAAAGAGGTATCTAAGGAGAATGTGGCTAGGTATGTTAATGGTCTAAGATTTAATATTCAAGATGAGTTGATTATGTTGAGGATTAGTAATATTGAGGATGCGTATTAGTATGCATTAAGGGCATATGATAAGTTGAATAGAAGAAAAGGTAACCTTGGAGGAAGAGAGAAGTAAGTTAGCAACAATGACAAAGAGAAGAAAACCATTGAAGAAGAATATGATCAAAAGATACCTAGGAGAGGGAATGGTAGAAAGGAGTTCAAAGGTACTTGCTTCAAATGTGGTGGCATAGGACATAGGGATTTTCAATGTTCTGAAGGATCTAGTAAGAACATGGGCAAACAAAATCTTATGGCACATGAGGAAAATACTATTGGTGAAGTTGTGGAAAATGACGTTGAAAATGAGATAGAAGAGTCTCTTATGCTTATGAGAGTTATGTTGAGTAAGAAGGAAGTTTAACCTTACAAAGTAGGAATTTGTTTAGGATTGTTTGCAAATCAGGAGGTAAGTTTTGTAAGGTCTTTATAGATAGTGGTATTACTAAAAACTTGGTGTTGGTTATATTTCGTGTTTTTGCTGTTTTGCCTTGTTCCATGTCTCGTCCTCTGCAAGATTTTCAGGTTTTTAATGCTTATTCCTTGCCAAAATTGTCAAAACCCTGTTAAAACCCTAAAGCCTAATGTTAAACGATGTATTTTGAAACCCTCAGCCATGTCTTATATTTCTTCATTACCTTTTTCAGTCACTCAAGACATGTGCTTTAAGTCAGGTCGCTTGATCGTGTTACCTGGGACGAATATGCTAAATCATCTCCCGACTTTTCTTTTGCCTTGTGTCACGTAGTCTCATTAAGAAACAGAATATTCCATTAGTGTCTCAAGACTTGATGATCTCCTTTTAGTCAGGTTGTCACAGGAACCTCATGATAAAAGCTTTAAAAGGAACGGGACCCACTTCAGTCAAGTGATCGCGAGAAGAGTCAACAGGTCAAAGAAATGATTACCCAACTTTGTGATTCATTTCATGTCACATGATCGCTAGATTTTCTCAGTCAAATAGTTAAAGATCTCTTCAGTAGCGTGGTCTCGTGACAAACTGACAGTTAGGGGATAACAGTCCCGATACAGCGACTAACGGTTTCATGTTAAGTGTTTTCCCTCAGTCGGGATGTCACCAGAACAGGAGTGATGACTCAGTCTTTCAGAATGTACTAAGTGGACCAAAAAATAGATGGCATCTATCACAGAATTAGTGGTTGTCGGGAGGTCGCCAGAAGGAGGAAAGAGATCAAGCAATAAGGAGACAAAAGTGTTTTCACCCTCAGTCGCGAAGTCTCCTGATCATTTAAGGGCATAAAGAAATGTATTGTGATTAAGCGACAGCCGTGTGATGAAGGAATTAGAAGATCTGATGGTGGTCGCGAAGTCTGGAGATAAAAGTGCCCCAGGGAAAAAGTCCTTCCGACTCAGCGATTAAGGTATGTCGCGAGGTTGCTGTAAACAAAGAAAGGGTACCTTTTCAGTAAAAAGATCATGTTAAACTTATCACCCGACTCAGCGACTAAAGGTTGTCATGTAATCTAGAAAAGAGAAATGAGCATCCAGCGACTTAGCGATAATAATGAAATGTTAAAAGGTAACGGTTTGTCGCGAAGTCTGGAGAACAATGTTGAGTTAGAGTTAACTCCATGCGACTTTGATTTCACCATAGTCGCCTGATCGCTAGAAAGACTTGGGTCAGCCGAGGTAAGAGAGTTACATTGTCGCTAAGTCTGAAGAGTAAACCATGGTTAAGAAAAAATGCTCGTGACAAAGAGACTTAATGAGGTCGCGAGGTCGCCTGATAAAAAGATCTTGAAAAGCGGCGCCAAGTGGATGACATGACAAAGAAGATCACCCGGCGGCCAATCAGATACATGAATTTTTCATTACTGTGTACAAAAGGTAGCTGAGATGTATGACAGAGGACAAATCAGAGAGTGCCATGTCAGCTGTCTTAACCATTTTATGATTGCGCCAAAATATTCATGATTTAAATTTGATTTTCTCTCACCTCGCTCAACTACGGCTAGGTTTTTGAACGTTTCACGGCATATCAACTTAATGGCAGAACTGACATTTCTAAATTTTGAGCCATGTACTCTGAATCTTATGGCTATAAAAAGGGGAGTATGCATTCATTCTTGTTCACCGAGTTTATGATCTCAAGGCCAAGTTGTTGTTTTAGAGCGAAAAGCGATATTCTGAGCTATTCTAAGGTGATTGAAATTTCTAAGAGTACAGAGAGTCGTGCTTAGATTTGTTTCAATATCGTCCAGCCAGAAATTCAAGTGCTTGCAAACATGAGTACTTCTATGAGCGTTGCATCTACTAGTGGAGGCAGTGGAGATGATCCTAAAGGAAAACCTATCTTCTCAAATGAGTTTCTCCAACTATTTCCAGGGTCAACTCAGAATAGAAAGATTGATGCTGGTGTTTTCAAAGATGACTTCAAAGACATCAGAGATGCAGTGATCCCAGGAACAACAAGTTTTTCTCTATTTACTTACTTTTACAAAAATTCTGATAAACCTATCCCTGTGTCAAACCCTTGGATATCTGGTTTGGGTAGGTTATTGGTACCTGATGTTTTCCTTGATGTTGACCTATTTTTAGACCTGGCTAATCACTATGATGTACTCACAAAGACCATCAAAAGGGAGGATGGCACCAACTTGCTTGTTCTAAATAGAAATCCTTTTATGCAAGCATTTGGTCTTTTTAGCACCATGTCAACCAAAATTGACATGAAGAAACAGGAAAAGAGATATAGCAATAAGCCTGGTGTTGCTAGGGGCTTATTGAAAAAGCATATGCCACAAGAGATAAGAGATCATATAGGTCCCAAGGCTGAACCCTACCCCTATTATTTCAAGGACCTGTACTTTTATATCAAGTACAATGCCTATGCTCTTTGCAGAGTAGTAGGAATAGATGGAGATGCTGAGAGAATAGGTCATGGCATCTTGATGATGGTCTTGGACCTACAAGAGATTCACTCCAGCATAAGTTATGATTATATCCAGCATATAATCGATGAGATGCATGAAGGGTTTGTTGCTACACAGAAGAAACTGAAAAACCCTAAGGAGAAGGAACCCAAGTTCTTGCACTATTCAGTGTTAATGCACCTGCTCCTGTACTACAACTTCACAATCATGGAGCCCCATAATTTGTCTCCACAAAGATCCTTTCAAGGACATCCAAATCCTATCTAGTTCTGGGTTAGGGTTTGGAACTTTACTTCAAGAGATTGTGATTTTTGTGCTTTTGAGAATTGGATAGTGTTTCCAATAATAAAGAGTCTGGGAATCAGAAGGACTAGGATTCCCTTAAAGGTCATACAGCTATTAAGACCTTGTGAATATCTAGAGAATTGGCCTGGAAATCACAATTGGGGTGATTTCTATCTAGAGGAGAATTTCACCATTCTCAGAGTGTATGGGTGTGTCCATCCACCCCATATTCTACCTTATCATGTACCAATGAGAGTAGCTGCCATGGAGTTCATCTGGCAGCTAATGTTGACAGATAATGAGCACTTTGCTCCACATAAGAAGGGGACCATAACCCCTAGGCAATTCAGAATTGCAAGTTTCACAATAGGAAAAATGCCATGGATGAAGAGAGCCAGTGGCTGGACAAATTCAGAATGGGGGCAGCCCCTTACAGATACATAGACCCAGAAGGCTTCATGGCAGGAGTCAGAAAATTATATACTCCCACTATTCCAAATACAAATGTACATTGTGAGTGTATAGAGGAAGATGCTACAAGAAACAACCTGGATGAGGATGAAATCCATGCAAAGAGGTTGAAAATCCAAGAGTTGTTGAATTTGCAACTTCAAATAAAGAGAAATGGCTTGTCTTGGGGAGGTTTCTTCCCTGACCTAAATTATTTTGACAGAATCAAAGCCATGATTGACAACTATTATGTGTTGTTAGATCAATTGGATACAGTCTTGGCTAAGAAAGGTGCTCAATCCCCTGACCATTCTGAGTCAGAATATGAAAGTGGGGATGACAGTGATTATGCAAGACCTTACTTGTCTCCTCCACAACAACAAGCTCAAGGAAAGGAAATGGCTGAAAGATCACAGTTGCAAGGAGCTGAAGAGAAACACATCATAGACCTGACTATTGCAACACAGCCAGATGATCTGGAAGAGCTTGTAGCTAAGAGGTAGAAGCTTGACGTAGGCCAACCTTCAGGAGAAGGGCAGAAGATGAAAAAGGACAAGGTTAAGGCCTTGATACCAGGTACCAGGTTGTATGACCACAACTTGAGGAAGGCAATCAGGAAAGGTAAGAAACAATTGCCTGATCCAAAGGACAAAGTTGATCTTCCACTAAGGACATGTGTGGATGAAAGAATGCTTAATCAGCAGAAGTTCCTAAATGATGACAACTTTGTCAAGATAGAGGAATTCAAAGATTTCCTCAGATGGCATAAGGCAGAACAATTGAAATCCCAGTTACTTGTGGATGGGAAGGAGACAATTACAAATGATGCCCTTGTAGCCCTGCAAAAATATGACCCTAAAATTGAAGAAGTTTCTCCTGAGGATGCCAGGAAGATGGTATTAGGAAGTGGTATCCTGCTAGCCAAAGGCTGGGATCTGGCATCAGCATTTGTGATAGATCAAATAAGGAAGCAGCCTGACCTAAAAATGGTCAGTGAAGTCCAGATAGGGGACATGATCAAAGGATTTGGGTATGACCCAAAATCACAAGCCTTTGCAATGTGGAATCTGAGCCCAAAGGAGCATAAGCCCCAGTTAGTAAATATACAAGAAAACATGGTGGGGAACCAGATGGTGTGGTCAGTGCAGAACACAGGAGATTTGGAAATATCTCAAATAATGACACACTGGGCTCAGTTGAATGAAGATAAGTCAAAACAACTGTCTGAAAGGTATACTAATCTGTTAGAGGACACAAGTGCACTATCAAAGGATAGAGATCTGTGTCATATACAGTTATACCAAAGAGACCAGATGATAAAGGTGTTAACTGAACAATTAGAGGCAAAACCAAAGGTGGTATATGTGCCTGCACCTCAGCAGATTGAAGACAAGCCTAGATCAGAAGAGGCTATAGAACAGAAAGATGATGAAGAAAAGGGGAATGCCATAGCATTAAAAGCATTAAGAGGCATATTACAACATAGGATTGAGATCCTAAAAGAGAAAGCTGATGTTGTAATAAATACTTACAACAAATT
>MU228083.1:797219-815045 GCA_018584345.1 Thuja plicata | reverse complement strand
TAAGGATTTGATACAGGGGTCTGGAGGTAACAAGATAGTTTGTAAGGCAAGCTATCCTAATTGTTTGAGCTGTAAGGCAGTTCAGTGTATCTTGTTTCTGTGATTTCTTTGCTTATTATTGACTCTGTAGCCCAAGGATAGGCACTGGTTCAGAATATTGTCTGAATATCTATCTATGTTCGAAAGTGTTCTATGTTTTCAAAACCAAATCAATTTACAAACCTTGTTACTAAGAACATATAAGTTAAATCTGTTAAGGACCTCTGTCAGCAGGACATAGTCCATGTTATTGATTCCTTGAAGAGAGAATCTATTAGGTTAACCCTCCTACTAAGAAAAGGAAGAAGGATGAGAATCCTTGTATCACTGGTTATTGTTATGNTTAATAACTATGATTTGCATGGTAATATCTTGTTTATGGTTGTGCTTGGTCATCAGCAAGATAATTCATAAGTTGGTCCAATAAAGATACATAGCTAATCAGTGTCCACATCAACAAATACTGTGTTAATAGCCATCTTGAAAGGTAAAACCTGCCTGAGCATATGTGGAGCTCAAAAATGAAGAAGGATATTATCCAGTCCTTAGAAATTAGGCTTTCCTTGTCCCTGAATCAGTATTAAAGGGTATGGTGTTCAAGTGAGTATATCAAGCACTATGATTTATACAAGAAAAATCCCTAACACTTGGTATCAGAAGAGATAGTGCAGAAGCTTGGATTAAAGAGGCTTAAACATCCTTTTCCTTATGGGATAGGTTGGTTTTTAGATGATCATATAATGGAGGTGAAAGAGCAATTTTTGGCTAATTTTAACATTAGACCTTATAGAGATGAAGTTTTATGTGATGTGGTGTGTATGAGTGCTTGTCATGTTCTATTATGGAGACCTTGGAAATTTGATAGAATATCTATTCATGACTCCAGAAGAAATTTGGTCACAATAGAGAAGGATGGAAAAAAGTTTACTTTATATCCTTTTAAGAAAAAGAAGGGAGAGGTTCGAGGAATTTGAGTATGGTGAAGATTTATTATTTAGAGAAGAAGACTACAAAGGTTAGTATGGATCAGAAGAAGGATATTGAAGGTAAATCTGGTGAAGGCAAGTTAGTATCTAATTGTAATAAGGGTAAGGTGGTGCAATAGAGGACCTTGGTTGCTGAACAGATGAGGGTTTGTAATAGAGGTAGATTGATTATGCTAAAAGGTATGATAGAGTGAGTAAAAAGAAGAATAAGTTGATGAATCTGATAGAGGATAGTGCAAAGGTACAAAGGCAGAGAGTTGTAGATACAGAGGATGTTTGGATAAAAAACAAGAATGAGATTTATGTTCCATGGCTTGACAAATTTTCATAAGTTTCTCTTATGGAATATTTTATTTTACCTAGGTTTTGATGCAGGAGCATCTTAGGATCTTGGCAATCTTTCATCATCCCAAAAGATTTCCTTTAGTTTTTTTTCTATTCTGTTTCAGTTGGGCAGTTTTTGGTGTTTTGGGTAGCGGTTGATATTTAATTGTTTTTTTTTTGCAGTCATGGTAGAATGTTATTAGCTTCATCCTAGAGCTTATCCTATGATCACACCTCATTTGGTTTCATCACACATAAGTTATGGAATATTCTTCACGTATATGTCCTATTCTACATATTTTTGGTTGGTGGTTGGATTTTTCGTTCAATTCCCAATCTTCTGGGTCATTTTTCTGAGCGAGATCGTGTCATCTCATTGTTATTTTTGAGGCTGACATTATTATGTGATTTCATCTCTTAATATTTCATTGGAGTTTAATCTTTAAGTTCTAGGTCCTTACCTATTTGGGTGTAATGTATATACTCATTTCTTGGAGAATTTAATCTTTTCAAGGCCAACTAGAATGTAATCTTTATAAGCTTATGGAGTTGTTTCAAAGGAGCAGGATGATCTCATAAGATTATTTGGCTTATCTTGGGTAGGATTGTAAGGGTTTTGAGTGTAATTAGGCATGTGTTCTTGGCATGTATGACTGGCATGTGAAACAACATGTTGCAGATATGTTGTAAATAATTTTCCATGGTAATAAAAGGTTGAATCTCCTATTTTTACCTATTTGTCTTGTTTTAATTTGTTGCTTTGTGTTGGCTGCAAGGGTTGGACCGATCTCCTTGAGGTTTCTCCATCCTTTTCTTCATCACTATGAAAGGAGATGAATGAACCCCTGACTATATTCAATAGTAGGTTCCAACAAGCCTACACATGGCTAAAGGCTCCCTTCACCATCATAGATCCAATTGCCATCCAAACTTACATCAATGCTCTTGACCCTTTGGTCACAACGATGCTAACATGAACAACTAATTATAGGGACATGGATACTCTTTCCAAGGTCTACACCCTAGCCCTCTGGATTAATAGAGAGATGAATCAAACCCCCAAAGGTATTTTTAATAGCCTACCATTCAACACGAAACTTAGGACTTATCATCAAATGATTGAGTATAATTCAAATACCATGGTGGATGCCCCTAAAATTAATCTAGTGCCCTAATATGTGCAAAACCACTTAGAGCACCCCACTCTAGTATATCCTGAGTACCCCTGGCTGCAAAACAATCTTGTGACTCCCTAGATGCATGAGATTTTTTTTTTAACATTGGCTATCGTAGCCTGACCATAGCTCACTACAGGTCACACCGCAATAGCTACTCAAATTGCACCTCTTCCTCCCCCTTACCAAATGAACTATCTCATTGTAGATATGGATTCCTTGAATAAGATGTTGACTTAGGTCACATCTAAGTTGAACCAAATGAAAATTGGACCCTCAATCCCTTCCATCAACATAGTAATTACCAAGGGAAGAGGAACTACCTAAACTCTGGGAAATGGTACAACAATAATAACCAACGTCCATACAAAAAATAACAATAGAACACCACCCTCAAAAATGGTTGGTTGATTTCTAATCAATAGGACATCTAAAGGAGTGCTAATCCCACTCACACTTCCAATATAGTGGATTTCCACCTGCTAACTAATTGATGCAGGCTTCATGATACACCAACGCACTTTGAGCTGAATTGTGCACAACTAGAGAAAGTGATCAAGATCACTTGGTCAAATAATCCTCTAGCTCATAGCCAGCCACCACCCCCTCCTCTGGAGAACATTAGTTCATACTTCACCTATGAAACCCTTTTCTTTGTGAAAGAAGATGAAGAATATCTAGATCTTGGGGAGTTCTTCCAAGATATCCCCATGAATACAAGGCTAGGGCCTTCCAAACCACAAGAGATTCATACAACACCCAAAGCCAAAACAAGGGTCCCTTCACTAAAGCAATCCTGCCAAAGGACACTTGGATTCCTCTGAACCCCAACACTAGCCACAATCCTCCTCCTCTTAGGGGACCATCTCTCTACTCACTGCAGCCCTACCATTGGAAAGCTTCCTAGGTTCCCAAATGGAGGTTTGATGTCACTAGGGTAATGGAATGTAGATATTATGTAGTTGTCCCAAGAAGAAAGAAGCACTCCTCAAGTATTTTGAACAACCTAAACCCTTCCTCAATCAAACCAATTATGTCACCTTTGATGATGATAATGTGGTAGTCTATAGGGGTAACACTAAGGATCCTTCTTTCCTTCTCAACTTGAAAATATACGATAAGAATTTGCAAAATTGTTTGGTGGACTCTGGGGCATCAATAAATGTCAATTCCCTTGTCTATATGGAAACATCTCATGTTAGCTTGCATCATGGAAAATGGTGTAGTTGTATAGCTTAATAAAACCCAAGTCAAGATTGTAGATGAATGAAAAAAATGTATAGATCCAACTCATCTTGGATCCCCGCATCTCAAGTATCATTGACATCCAAGTGGTGGACATCTGAGAGACATATAGGATGCTCCTAAGTCAAAATTGGTCCAAATATTTAAATGTGTACATCGTAGCCAATTTTTCCCACTTGTGGTTGTCGTGCAGAGGAGAGGCCAACTAGATAAAGATTGAAAGTGAGCCGAAAATGAAGAAAATCACCACTAACTATGGGGAAAAATGAGGTGACCTACACTCAAGTTAAGCCAATTATTTACAAAGCCAAGGAGATCCTAACCCTATAATTCATCTAGGAAGAAACCCCCTCCCTGGAGATTACTATGCTTACTCAAAGAACCCAAGACCTCATTTTTTGATTGAACCATGATATCCATATACTATGTATTGATGCATCCCCCACAAATCTCCTCTCACCACAGTGGCATCATGTACACTATCAAGGCCATTTTGATCTTACATGTTAAGTGTACCTAGCCACCATGGCCAACTTACTTCCCTCCCTAATGGGGGATAATCAAGAAGAAATGCCGCAACAAGAACCAATCTGACCCCAACGATGTGAATTGAAGAGACAATTATTGAGGAAACCTCCTAGGTTCCCCCTCCCAAAATCACACTAGAACCCTTGTTTCCAACCCCTAAAGTGCCTACACTCATTCCCGCAACTGGTCCCCCAAGTGAGGACCTCCCTAAAAATGATATTTGGAGCCTAAAGTTTGATGTATTTAAGTCCAAGCAAGGGAGTGATGTGGGTATGGAAATGATAAATCTCAAATGGAGGTCTTTCTGCACCTCCTACCGACTTCAATTGAGATGCACTAACAAAGTGATAAAATATGAGGCCCTAGTGTTAAGTCTCTTTTTCAGTCTTAGAAAAGGGGTTAGCTACCTTTGGGCATTGGGTGACTTAGTACTGATTCAAGATTATTTACACGTTTGATGATAAATGATTGGCATCTTATTGAAATAGGTTATGGAGCTTAATATAGGAATTTGATACCTTCGACATCCATTTTTTTCCCTGGATGTGTAATTACTTTCCCAATGACCTAGCCATGGCTTCTAACACCTTAAACACCATTATAGTTTCACAAATATGGAGGTTTTCCATTGAGATAGTCTCAATCCTAGTCATCTCTGACAATGTCACCCATTTCTAGGTCTTTGAAGATGAAAAACACATCCTCACCTTTTTGGTTAACACCAGAGTTTTCAAAGACAAGGTTGAAGAAGAACATGATGACCAAGGACAAGATGAAGAGGATGATATCATCAACCTCCATACCAAGACCATTCCTAAGGGTATGTTAGTCTTAAAAATAATATTTGTCTTAGATCCTTGAGTCAAGGAAAATATTCCCCTATCCTCAGACGGGGGAAAATACAAAAAGGTCAACTTAGGCCAAGAGGGAGAATAAAAGTACATGTTCATAGGCACATCATATTACCCTAAAGAGAAAGGGAATATCCTCTAGTCTTGAAATAATATATTGATGTTATATCATGGTTTTATGAGGATCTCAAAACCTATAACACCTCCATAATGACTCACACCATCCCACTCAAATCAGATTCCAAGCCTTTTAGGATAAGTAGAGACTAGTGAATGCCTAATCTACTAGAAGGTCTATAAATTGCTATCTACAAGGATAATCTTCCCAATCAGGAATACCACTTGGGTTCCCAATCTGGTTCTAGTCTAGAAGAAGAATGGTGAGATAATATTGTGTGTAGAATTCTAGCTCCTAAATAGGGCTTTGAAGAAAGATAATCACCCCTACCCTTACTTAACAAGGGGTTCCAAATTTCCAACGGGTCCCAAATGATGTCCTTCTTTTATGGATACTATGGATACAACCATATCAAGGTAAAATAAGAATATCAGATGAAAAACACCTTTACCACCAAGCGGAGCACATTCTCCTACTAGAAGATGCCCTTTTGTCTCATCAATGTTGGGGCCATGTTATAGAAATCCATGAAGATCACATTTGAAGGTTTGGTTAACAAGTGCATAATCATCTACATGGATGATTTAACAGTTTTCTCTCAGAGATAGACATGATCACCCTACCCATTTGGCAAAAAAAATTTAGAGATGGCGTTCTCTTGGAATTTCCCTCAACCCCAAGAAATGCATATTCAGGGTCACCAAAGGGAAGTTTCTTGGTCATATTGTTTTTGAGAAAGGGTTATATTGACTCTGATTGATTAGAGACACTGATCAGGTTGTAGATGCTTCATAGAAAGAAGGAGATGAGTTATTTCTTTGGAAAGATCAATCTTTTTTGGAGACTCATCACTGGGTTTGCTGAAGTAGTGAAACCTTAGAATGAGGTGATGAAGAAGGATGCTAAAATAGAGTGGATTCCAGAATCCAGAGATTCATTCATGCAAATCAATAACTCTATAGTGGAAGCATCGGTGCTTGTAAGCCTAGATCATACCCTACCCTTGCAAATCTACTCCTTTTTCTTCCATGCACTCTGATACCATAGTATTAACCTAGAGAAAGGATAGGGAGGGAGAAAAACATTTCTTTCATGAGCTCCCCATTTAAAAAAAGAGATTAGATACTCTTATCTATAGAAATAATCTTTCTCCCTAGTTAGGGAAGTATACAAATTCAGACACTACATACTAAGGAGTAACTTACATGCCACTGTACATGATCAAGTTGTCAAGTCCTTACATCTTTATAGTGAACTAGGAGAATTCAAGGGGAAGTGGATGGCCATCCTCCAAGAGATTCACCTTGGGATACAACCTATGAGGCTTGTCAGAGGACAAGGCCTTTCATATTCTATGGCCAAGGTGGGTCCACAAATTCAGTGTTAACAATATACGATCGATTCCTTCATTTATGAACCCTAGTATGCGGACTTGGTATACTTGTTACTCAACAACAGATATTTGGGGGGACTCACCCCCAACAAATGTTGTGCTCTTAGACTCAAGAGTACCCATTTTATGCTAAAAAATGTGAATTTGTTCTAACACAACAATTAATAAATCTACCTTCAATGCCTAGACCACAAGAAAGAACACAAAATGGTTGAATATTTCCATGGATAATTTGGAACAAGGCACGACTCTATTGATGTCAGTGCAGATTCAACTCTTTGTGCTAGTTACTACTGGACCCAAATATTTAAAGATGTCCATGATCATGTTATGTGTTTCCAAACATTCCAGACCACCACTTTAAGAGAGAAAAACCCTACAATGCCCCTACAACCATTCTAAAAGGTGAGGCCCTTTTCCTAGTGGGCTTTGGACTTCATCAAAGTGGTTAATCCCAACTCCTCTATTGGTCACAAATTCATCCTCAATGCAACTTATTATAGTACAAGATGGAGTGAGGAAATCACATGTAATAACAACACCACAGACATATTCATCCGCTTCCTAGAGGATTATATCACCCCCAATTTGAAATTCCCTCTTCCTTAGTGTGCAACAATGGCTTAGCATTTTCATCTACTTGGCTTATGTAGTGGGCCTATTAGTACAAGGTCACGTCAAAGATCTCAAGTAACTATTACCCCTAGGGGAATGAAGTAGCGCAGTCTACTAACAAGAACCTCTTACACGTCATCAAATGCCTAGTAGAATGGAACCCTCAAGATTGGCACCAAAAATTGTATTTTCCCTGTGCACAAACCACACATGAGTTATGGCTAATCTAATAAATTCCCCATCCCCCCTTGTATATGGCCTGAACCATATTTTTGTGTGAATTTGCAAATCCTAGTCCTACAATTAATAGAATAATTTGACAATGAAGAAAACACTATGGAGGTATGCCTCCTTGATCTCATTTGATTGGAAGAACAGAGGGATGATGCCCTTGAATAATATTTTAAGCATCAATTTCTTTTCAAGCGCTAGTTTAACAAAGAGCCTAATATAAGGTCTTTCATATTTTAGAACTTGTCCTCTTATAGGACAAGGCCTGGGAAAAGAAGGGTGATCATTCAAAATTTCAAAGAGTCTGGTTAGGACCCTACCAAATTGTATAAATATGTGGTTCTAACACATACCACATTAGTTCTTTAACCAAAGAACACGTCCCATTTCTAGTTAACAGGCCTCGTTTCCAATTAATGTGCAGTTATTGAAACACTTCTTTGAGTAGAGATGTGGATTCCCTCCCCATGAATTCTATGTACATTTTGTATTTTATGTATAATATTTCTTTGTAAATATCCATCCTGTGGCCTATGCCCCCTTTGCATATTTATATATATTCCCCCTCCCCCCTATATAGTTGTTTCTCTTTGCTTTTCTTTTTTGTCTCATTTTGGAAATGCTTCATTCCTCCCTATTTTTTCCCTATAGGAACTAATGTTCCTGGCACAACAAATGGTAAAATTTTAGGGAGACTATCCTTATGCATCTTGGAAGTCCAATGTCCACTGATTGTTTGTGACAAATATTTCTACATTCACCCAAGGTACATTTAACATAATAATGAAAGAGGAAGAATTAACAACATTGGACATGGATGGATCTAATAACTACACAATAGAGGGTGATCTGAGAAACTATATACCTAATCCACTCAAGGAAAATACATGCATCAAAAGTAATGATGAGAAGGGGATAGACCGATGACACTGGAACAAATCCCAACAATAAAGATTATGAACTACCACATGAACCCGGGCCCTTTCTACCCAATAATTATCGTAAATTTGTGTTAGAATAACTGAGAGGGGGGTGAATCAGTGGCCTCAATAATTAATCCATTAAATCAACCCAAAACTTTATACCACAAATATAAAACCTCTAGTTATCTTTAGTCCTACAAAATGAATGCCTTGTGTGAATATAACATGTACATATTTCTTGGTGTTTATACTTTTTTATCCTTTCCTTTAGCTTTACCGAATAGCAGTCTATGTTTTCTTAACCTTTATCGAAATACAATAAATAACTTAGTGTTTACTGATAAATCCTATTTTAATAATGTGTAAAGAAAAACATCAAAGCAATGAACCATATACACATTTGACACATGGAGTTTTAACATGGAAACCCTCTTATGGGGAAAACCACTTGGGACTGGTAACCCAAAATTTTCACTCTTCTGAAGTGAGCTCGGTGAATATCCAACCCTATTAAAGGTTACAAACACCTTGTTAAGTGCAACATTATTAGAGTATTTATCACTAATAGTTTATCACTTGACCTAGCATTCACTATGATGTCAACATGAAAACCTTTTGATACTCCTTGGGATGTATCTCATATATAAAGGATGGTTAAATCCTACTCTGTTAAGAGATTTTCTGAATCAATGGTTAAAATAAAACAATATATAATCTATTCATAGGTACAACTTAATCTTATAGATGATCAGATCTATTGTAAACTCTTAATACCTCTTTTGATCAATGTTCTCTTCAATTCCTTTTCTCTACTTCTTTCTTCTCGGTGAATGTTGTTGCTCGGTGTCTGTAGAATTCTTAGCTTTGTTCTTCAACTTGTATGATTGGATCTGTATGTAGACTTCTATCTTCACCAGAATTCTCTTCAGCATTCATCATTTGATAATGAATTACTTGTCTCTTTATTTAGACATGATTTCACTGTTTCTTGTCCTTATTTTTTTCATTGATCACTTCTTGATCCGTAAAGCTCGCCATGCTTGCCTTAGTTTTAATCCATAAAAATCTCCTTGTTTCCTAGAATAAAACATGCTTTAAATCTCCTTCTTATCTTAAGATTTTAACTGATCAATGAAAACAAAGTAATCAAACAATTAACTCTATATTTAGCTCCTGCTAGCTAAGTTTTTTTTTGTTTTCCTAAATTCAGTTCCCGTCGGTCAACACTTCATTTGTGCTTAGTGACTACTACAGATAGCTTGGGCATCATCTTCAGTTCTTTTAGGTGACAACTGCAGTTATCTCGGTAATGTTTGCTTGGTTATCACTTGCTTGGGTAACACTGTCCATTAGGTAATATTGTCCTTCAGGTAACACTGTCACTCGGTGTACATGATTAGTGTTACCAATTTAGTTTACATACTAAATTGGTAAGTTGACATTAATTTTACATTGAATTATGGATTGAATAGTTGTTGTTCTAAGTCATAGAATTTCTTGAATTTAGAAGATAAAGTACACATGCAGTATGAGAATTGTAAACATTAAAAGATTGCATAAAGGTACACCTCTTTAGCATTACTATTCAGCTAATGAAGTTGAAATACATTGCTTTTGCATTTATATTAACATTGATATTGTACTCTAAGTATTAATTAGATTCAAAATTTCAAATTCATAATTGATCATTACATTGTGAATTCAAAATGAATGTAGTAAACAAGTATTCCTTCAAGGTTACATCTTTCATATTGAGAACTTAGAGAACATATGCAATTCTGAAAGTAAGCTAGAAGCATAATGAGGTTTAGGGGTCCATGCATTTCCTTTAAGAGGTCTTCTGCATGTTGGATATGATTGACTGCATTATCTGAGTCTTCCTATCTTTGGCCTTGTCTTTGTTTGTTATACATCCTAAGTCTTCTTCTGGTCCTGACATGCATCATGGAGAGAAAAAAAGAGTTAGATCCAAATTGGATCCAAGCAATACATGGAAACCAAAACAACATACTACAATCAAACCTTCAGAACTTAAAATGTACCGATAACATCAATACAATAGTAATGTATGTATCTACATCAACTGAATAAAAGTATCAATGAGACATAGATTCATGAAACATTTTACTATTTATAGTCATCATTCTGCATTACTCAAGATTTGATGTTTGTAAAACTAGAAAGACGAATTAAAGGGATTTAGTTCTTGTAGCTAAGAAACCTTTTTCAGAACATCAAACATATTAAGATAGTAAACACAACCAGTCAACCAACATTCATGCATGAATGTCATTTCACATGACACTGACACACAAACATTGATTGGTTGATTCTATCCACTAACCTAATAGATTTATTTGATGATGTGTGCAAGAAAGGAAAGCAAAAGTATAGTCAAATGCAGAAAGAAACATGATCTATGAATTCACTAGTTGTAGATGATAAAGAAAAATGTAGTGAGTGTCACGAGCCCATGCTTAAACCTCAAAAGATGCATTAAATGCAATACAAGAAAGATAAAATTTCAAAAGTTCAAAAAGGACTAGCATGTAGAAGGAAAAAAGATACAATTCATGATAGTTTCTACAAGGTAAATACATGTTGTTACAAATTTTAATGCTATTTGAGACAATTTGCAGAATAAAGTAATGTTGTTAGAAGATTCATGTAAAATGAAATGGATAATCAAGTGAAAAAAACATAATTGTAAATCAAGCAATGAGGTAACACTTTACTCTATCATTATACAAGAAAAGATTAAATGAAATGATGTTTGAAATGGAACATAAGGATATCAATCTTATCAAAAAATAGTGTGTATACTAGAGAGGAACACATATGCTGTTACAAATAAATATGCATATATGGAAGAGCCAATTGCATTGGATTAGAATTGAGAAATGCATATTTGAAATTATGAATACTGTTGTCATTAAAAAAGAAATCAAGTAAATGATTTCTATCATCCTAAATGCTGTTATAAAGACTAGAATCTTTGAATGAGAGAGAAATGGAATATCAGTAACATCCTTTTTTACAGTCAAGAATGGAAAAATAGAGGACAAGCAATTTACATCAAAAGGTGAACAATGTTATTGTTTGTTGCTATTATTGTACATATTCAAAGATAAATTAGATAAGCAGTGTTGGTGTGTTGATGATATTGGATGAATAATCAAGAGACAAATGACATATTCCAAGATATTCAAATAAATAGTATGTGACAATGTTGTCATTCATGTTTAAAAGATAGTGCCATATGCAAGAGAGTAAAGTGAATGACAATATCACTTTGTTAGTATCCAGAGCCTTTTCAAGGGAAAGTACAAGAAATGACAAGGCAATATGCATGTTTAATCAAACAAGGTTATTTTCTAACACTGTCAGAGTACATAAATAGTAATGACAGGTGTTATTATTTAGGTTCAAATGCAGTGATTTGTGCATAAATGAAAAGAAAATAACAATATCATGTGGTTATTATCAAATGCATTTTCAAGAATGAAAGTTTTTTGTTAAGGATGTTAATATTCAGAGAGAAATTAAAAAAAACATTGATATACATTCTTACAATTAAATGGAAGATAATATGCATTCTCAAACAGTGATGTCTTTCAAAGATATGCATTACATATGCAAGAACTGAACAATACAAGGTTTTCTTCAAAAGGAAAATTTTTGGCACTGTTAATGATCAAGATTGGAAACCAAATGATGTTGTTATTATACATGTTCAGTGCATCTTCAAAGCAATATTCAAACAAATAGTAAATGACAGTGATATTCTTAATGTTTTAAAAAAATATGTTGTATTCCAAGTGCATATTCAAATAAACAGAGGCGTTATTTGATGCTGTCATTCTACATGATTAAATGATAAATGCAAAGATTGTGCATATTTGGTAAATCAGACAACTTTTTATCATTAAAAGAGTATGCATGTGTGATCATCAAAAAAAAGTTTTGTTATTATGCATAATCAAACAAACAATGTATCTGCATATATTGGAATTTTATGATTATGTATTGTTGTTCATGTTTGAAGGATGATATATAATTGAAGATAAAGATACATACCAAATGGTCAGGCTCTACTTCAATAAGTATTTCTCATGGGAGTCACATGCCCATGCTCAAACTCCATGAGTAGTTCTTGCATGGGAATTGGCAACAATATATAAACATACTACTAGTCACTATAGTAGAAACAAAGATGTAGACAACAAGGTCACAGTCAAAGAAAAAATGCAAATAGTACATGATGCTTCTAGTTGGACAAAGACACCATGATTTCCACATATTACAATGACCTTCAGATGTGGTGGCAAGTTCATTTAAAGCCACAATTTTAACATTCAGTAGAGTCAAAAAAGAAGATGGATTTTATCTCTCGGTTATAACAACAAACAACTTGCATGTATTCATTGTTAGACATAGATGTCAACATTCACGGGTTCACTTCCAAATCAAAAAAATAAGTTATGTGGGTATTCAGCAAAAGATGCTCTGTATTACAAGGGACATCTTATATAGATGTTATAGAAATAAATTATAAAGAAAAATGATAGCATGCATGGTCATGCCAACAAATAGAGCATAGAAGATAAAGACAAAAAACCCAGAATTATTTGCTACTAAAAATGGATACCCAGATCGACTAAACCCCAAGATCATTTACAACAAGCATGGTATGAGCAATAAACAATAGCTAGAGTAAGCTCAAGTGTGCAAAGAAGAATGAAATACAATCAACCTATTCAACATAAGATACAAGAAGTTGAAGGGAGAGTGAGTAAAGAAAAGAAAAAAATAACTTATCTATGAGTTGCAAAGTTGAGCATGCATAGAGGCCGAGTTCAAAAAAAGTGGACATGAACAAAATGGCATATGTTATGGAATGAGAGTCCAAGTTAAACTAGAGTCACAGTGGAGAGAGTGATTTCTATGATTATTCATAGTGGAGCTTGAAGATATAGCATGAATGGAGGCTTAGTTCCGTTAACTCGAGTGTTGTAAGCTAGAGGAGCCCGAGTTCTCTTTTCACAAAACAACCCACTGTTATTTGGAGCCTGAGCTCCATGCATTAAACTCAAAATTTACAGTCAAAGACAAAACAAAAGGAGATTGTTGTATGCAATTCAAGTTCAATTTGAAAGAAGACATGAAGATATGCATTAAGAACAATTTATATGTTTCATGGCATGAAAATCTAGATTCACACAAGAAGCCCGCGGTAGAGAGCCCGATCTCTTTGGTTATTAACGATGAAACTTCAACTCAAGGTGTGCATCAAGATTGAGCTCTATTGAATCAAGGTGCCATGAACTTGAGGAATCTGAGTTCAAAAATTCACACCATTACTCATTATATTCAAATTCTGAGTTCAACAATGAATGCACATTCATAGCCTGCAGATGCCAAAGAAGAAGGTAAAACTCTAGTATGATACAAATGACAACTCCCAAATAGCGATGATGAAATCCAGATTAACAATGAAGAATAGAGTAGTCCAATAATGGGTGCCATATCCACAACATGGTGGAAATATGAGCAAGAAACCCTAAACATCTTCCCCAAATGCATCTTTACAAAATGAAATATGAAATACAATATGCAAGCTTGGAAAAACTTTGAAATCCGATGTCAGAGAAGCACTTAATGCCTTGTAGGCTACAGTGCATGACAACCTCTCCAAGTGTCAACATGACTCAGCTAGTACCACTGATGGATATCTTTTTCATCAAACATTGGTCATGTTGACCTTAGGTGTAGATCAGGTTGTTTATGCATAGTTTAGGTATATGCCGCAGGTTAGGGTTTTTTTTAATGTATCATGGGGGTTGGGTTATATGGTATGGTTTTGGGGGTTTGAGGCATGTTTTATATAGGTTGGCATTATATTTAAAATATGTAATTTTTTAAATGTCAACATTAGGGGGGATATAGTTAGGGCATTATTTATGCCTTAGTTTTAGGGTTTTCTATATGTTGGGAGAGAGCTTTAGAGGGAATTTCATTTTTCAAAATTGGCCTTGAGACACTATATAGCTGAATCTCTTTATCAGTTTTAGGGGTTTGAAATTGAGGAGAAAGATTGCATTAGTGAACACTTGGTTCCTTTGCACTTTTTCTTACATTTTGTAGCCATCATTTTATGTTTGATACAGATTATGTTCAAGTGAGTGCATACATTCCTTGGCATTTTTCTACTTTCTCATGTAACTATTTTACAGATTTTGAGGAGAATAAAGCTTGCCCTATTTTTTATACATCTTTCTGAGTTTTGTATTAATCCTTGCAACTTTTTTGCATTCAAGTGTATTGTGGCTTTTAGCATAGATTAGTGAATTAATTATTATTCTTATTCTAGGTTGTAAAGTGTAACCTTTTGCATAAATTACATGTTTGTTGGAAGAATTGTTACTATTTGTGGCACAAACCCTAATAGTGAATTCTGGATCATCCTATGTCTTGTGTAGTGAATGTTATTGCAAATCTTATTAATGCATGTCCTATAGGTGCTATTTTATATTCCTGACAAATCTAAATCCATTTGGTGCATCACCCTCCTAGTTAGTTTATTCAATTTCAGTTATTCTCTTCCCTTTTCCCCAAAACCATAAAAAACTAGTCTTAGGTGATATTCCAAATCAAATAGGAACTGGCCTAGAATCCAGAGACTCGTTCTCTCTTCTATCAATGAGAATTTTTCCATGTTTCAATAGGATAGCTAGATTTCACATCAAGCTAAGGTGCAATCCTGATTGACAACAATTACCAATGAAAAAAACTGTGTCTCTTCAGATCTTTAAGTGTTGTGACAATATGTGTATGAGAAATCATACCATATCAAGTTGACATGAATGAAAATACAATACATTAAATGATTTAATTTCTTGCATTTACCTTCTACATTTTGGTGATCATCAACTTTTTCATCTTCAAACATTAAATCAGTTATTGTTCATCAATCTCTCCCTTTGGCATTGATGAAAACATACTACATACTACTAATACAATATGAAATATATCACTTG
This sequence comes from Thuja plicata, assembly GCA_018584345.1. Taxonomy (NCBI): domain Eukaryota; kingdom Viridiplantae; phylum Streptophyta; class Pinopsida; order Cupressales; family Cupressaceae; genus Thuja; species Thuja plicata. Next base: position 799,580 of record MU228083.1, on the reverse strand, counting down.
TAGTTCATAAATCTCTACCAAACTTATGTTTCTATAACCAATACAAATGTCAAACTCTCGGTAAGCTCTTCTAGCTTAGATTTGATTCTTATAGAGTACTTCCTTCATTCTTCATTCCCTTCACTCGATAGATGTAGCAAATTTGTATTCTGTCTCTCCGTTTGTTGTAGAATCTCTTCTCCCTTCTGGATAGATATGTAGTGTTAACTTTTCCAATTCTCTCCCTTAGATGGATGTTTCTTTGAATATTTCTCTAATTCTTTCTCTCCCTTTGACTGTTCCTCTCCTTTATGGATGTTTATGATAGAGATTTCATATCTCTTTTCCCTTTGACAACAACATATTTCATTGAATACTTCTCTCCATATTTATTAAGTACATCTCTCCCTTTGAATACTTTTCTCCCTTTGACAACAATGCCAAACTAAATCTCTCTCTTTTTTCATAATATATTCCTTAAATTTCCTCTCCATCAACAATACAATAACTCTGGTGTTTGGTGCATATAGGTACCTTTCTGTGTACTGATATATCTTTGCAGTCCATCTCTTTGCTTGCATCAACATGAATGATCTTATGATAATGTGTAGGATGATGTAGCCTCCTAGTTAGCTTAGTGACCAATAGACAAGGGTCAAACCCCTAGTATCTTTCTCAAGTACTCAAATGTATCTTTAGGCAATGCCTTTGTGAATATGTCTAAAAATTTTTCCTTGGATTCAACATATTCTAGTATCACCTCTTTCTCTTGCACTTGTTCTCTTAAGTAATGATACTTGATAGAAGATGCTTTTTCTTAGCATGCATGACATGGTTCTTTGAAATGTTTATTGAACTTGTATTATTACAATAGATAATCACTGGTTCAATAATTTTCATATTCATACCTTTTAAATCGATCATATTTCCACAATCCATAAGAATTTTTAGCTTCATTTCTGGATTTTGATTGTGTGTAATTTTTAGCATCAACATTTCAGATCACACTCCATGATCCGTCATCAGGATAAGAGAACAGAGCATGAAGGAATGTAAAAATAAGATGCAGACTAGGCCTCACTTAGAAGATAAAAGAGAAGGGGGGGTTGGTGAGAGAAAGGGGCACGCAAAATGAGGGTGGGGCTAGGGAAGAGCCTAAGAGCAAAGTAGAATCAAATAATAACAAGAAGAAAGAAAAGTCAAAATAAAACTAAAAGGACCAAAAACAAACAAAAGACACAAATATATATATATATATATCCATCTATGTGTGCGTGCGTATCAACATATATGTCTACACACACACACACAGATATGTATATTAATGTATGTGTATAGACCTATATCCACACTATTCATCCATACGTATATACTAGATCATATATGTGTGTGTGTGTGTGTGTGTGTAATGACATATATGTTTATACACATAAAAATATACATATATTTGTATATATATATGTATATTAACATGTGTGGTTAGGGTTCTGGTAGGATGGGGAGCGGGAGCGAAGGAGACTAGCGGGCTGGAGGGAATTCAAATCCCCCCAAGGGTGGGAAATCGGTGGATGGAGGAGCGCAGTCGAATCTTGCAGATGGTAGCAGGAGCTTCAAGGAAGGAGACAAGGAAGGGGAAGGGGAAAAAGATTCAGACCATCAACGCCCTCGAGAAGGAGGAAAACGGGACATTTTGAAAAATGAAATGAGCGGGAAAGTGCTTACTGGAAATGCTCAGATGGTACCCGTGCCAGCGAGTCAGGAAAAGGCAAAAGTTGCTGCTGGGGAGGGCTCCACAAAAGAGGCAGGGGCGGTATCTCCACTATCGAGACTCCAAATCACCGAAGATGAGCTAAAGACAAAAGATAGTGAAGGTAAGTCTTCTGAAGCAAATGATGGGAAACCTTTAGTTAAGAATTTTGCTAAAGGAAATTGGTCCTCTCTTTTTGGAGTGAAACCTACTGGAAAATCTTCCTTTCCTTTAGTTGACAATACGTCTGTTCCGGAGAAAGGTTTGTTTTGCATTTCACTGCCTGATTCTCTGATAGATCATACTGTTGCTCTTATGAAGAATACGCTTATAGGGAAATTTTTGGGGCCAAGGCCAAACATAGACTTTGTTAGGGCTTTTGCCACAAGGAAATGGAGATTAAAAGGTCAAGTTGATATTTCTGCTCTTCCAAAAGGTTTTTTTACGTTTGAATTTTCTAGCTCTGGAGATCTTTCTGCAGTTCTATGTGGAGGCCCATGGTTATTCAGGAAATCGTCTTTATCCCTCCAAAAGTGGGGGACAAATTTGGACCTCAATATGGATATGTTTGAATCAGCACCAGTATGGGTTAGATTCCATGGACTCCCTCTGGAATACTGGCATGAAGATGTGCT
>MU228083.1:758424-778643 GCA_018584345.1 Thuja plicata | reverse complement strand
GGGGGGGGTGGGGAGGGGTTTGCCTTGGTCAAACCTTGGTTTTGGAATTAACCTCAAAGTATAATTGAAATTGCATAAATAAACAAAGAAAATAGAACAATTTACCTCACTTATGTAGAAGCCCTTGTGATGGATTCAAATTTGTAGATCCACAAGTATGTATGACCCAAATGGATGCAAAAATATTCAACAAGAGGGCTCCATGGAGCTTGAATCCTTCAATGGACACCAATGGATCTTCTTGATGAATTGAGTGCTTGAGAAGTTCTTGAATGCTTGAGAATGGATGAATGCTTCAATGGATACTTGGCTTGCTTCAAATCTTGCTTCTTCACCTTTGGATTTCACTCTTCAAGTCTTGGGCTCTTGTGATTATGCTTGATGATGGTTATGGTTGGTTATGGTTAGAGAAAATGAGAGGAGAAAGCTTCCATATATATGAATCTAGGGAACAATCTTCTAGAGAGGCCTACATAGGAGAATTAAATTCCAATTATACCTATACCCCTAGAAGAGGACCTATATTAAATATAATTTAAGATTTTTTTCTCCGAAGACAGAAACAGTCGACCCGAAAGTGGGAATTAACTCTTTCCAAAGCCGAACATCCAGAAACCCTGGAAATCTGGAATTTGGGACCACAAGTCAGAAAAAGGTTGATTCTAACCTAGGTCAAGGTCAAGGTCAACCTTCACCTAAAAAATGTCTACTTTTACCCTAAGGTCAAAGTCCTAGTTTGCAATTTGGAGTGTGAGAAACAGGCTAGAAAAAGTGGGAAATGGGGCAAAATACGGGTAAAAAGCCAGATCCAAGTTAGAGACCCATTCAAGGTGCTTGACATGACCCCAAACCACTTACTTAGAAGGCTAAGCCATTCTACAATGGAAGTGATTCCACTTTACTACTATACACTCCTTTAAGAACATAACAGTCATCATTCTAGAATAATCATCTACAAATAGAATGAAGTATCTATCGCCATAGTATCTCTTTGTTCTCATTGGTCAACATAGGTCAGTATGGACTAAATCTAGAATAGAATTTGATATGTGGGTTTTTCTCTTGAAACTAGACTATCATTTTACCCTTTTAACAATTCTTACACATGACATGGTCGGGTTTTTACATGCTCAATAAGGCTCTTACTTTCATTTTATTTCTTATCCTAACCATGTTGTCAAAATTAACATGATATAACATTTTATACCACAACCATGTGTCTTCATTTTTAGCCATTAAACAAGTGGTATTAATATCATCAAGATAGAATAGGTTACCTTTTGTCTGTTCACCAGTTCTGATCAACCTTCTTGATTCATTAAAAATCTTTACCTTTTTGTTCTCAAATGCAACTTAGTGTCCTGTGTTATTCAGCTATGAGACACTCAATAGATTATAGTTATGTCCTTTCACCCAATATCCATTTTCACATCTGATTAGATTATTCAACATTATGGTTCCTTTACCTTCAACCGGACAAGGTGAGTCATTACACATTCTTACTGATCCACCATTATAATACTCAAAATTTTCAAACTTTTCCTTATCTCCAGTCATGTGGTGAGTACAACCACTATCAATAATCTAGACATCATTTTTACTAATCGTAGATATGAGTGTAGTCTCAACATACCTTTCTTCTTTTTCTAAATCATCTTTCATAGCAACAAATACCACCTCAATATCTTCATCAGACTTAGTGTCAGTATTTCCATCTTTGTTCTCATATAGGTAATAAGCCTTCTTTCCTTTGTCCTTGTAGTCTCGGTTGTCTCTTCTATCAGATTATTGGTTTCTTTGGTAATCTCTATCATCACCTCTGGCAAACTTCTTATCATATGATCTGTCTTGTTTCTTTTGTTAAGACATCTATCAGCAAAGTTTCCAATTTCTTTACAATTAAAACATACCAATGGTAATTTTAATTTGTATCTACCTTTCTCTCTCTACAATCTTCTAGCCATTAGTACTTCAATCTCATCAAGTTCTTGGTCTATCACTATCACTTTCACTATCATTTCTCATAGTGTGTTTATGACTTGATTACTTATTTTCAAAGAAGATTTGAATGCAGAGTCAATAGTTGGTAAGACATTTTTGTCAAATTTATTCATCTCAAATGAAATAACTCTACCAATCAAACTATCTAGAGTAACAGAGTTATTTTCTACCACTCTCATTTCTTGTATAACAGATACTCTAATAGCATAAATAGGTAGCAAGGTTCTTAGAATTTTACTTACCATTGTTTCTTCTTCAAGTACACCTCCTACTCCTCGGATAACATTAACTACCTCTTTGATTTTGTAGTTGTACTGAGTGATGTTTTCTCCTTCTTTCATTCTTAGGTCATCAAACCTTCCTCTTAGACTATCTGCATTAGCTATTAGCACATTCTTATCTCCTCCATGTACTAGCTTCAATTTGTCCCATATTTTCTTTGTAGTGGTGCATGATTTGACATCTTCAAATTCAACATCGGAGAGTGAGAAAGCAAGTTCTAACTGTTGTCAATCAGGATTGTGCCTTTAGCTTGGATGTCAAATCTAGCTATCCTGTTAAAACATGGAAACATTCTTGATGATGGGGGAGAGAAAAAATCTCCAGATTCTAGGTTGGTTCCTATTGGATTTGGAATATCACCTATGATTGATTTTTGATTCGGGAAAAGGGAGAATGATAACTGAAACTGAATAAAATGAACTAAAAGGTGATGCACCAAAAATTGATTTAGATTTGTTAGAACTATAAGCCAACACCTACAGGACATGCATTACTAAGATCTATAATAACATTTAATACACAACACATAGGTTGACCTAGAATTCACTATTAGGGTTTGTGCCACAAATAGTAACAATTCTTCCAATAAACATGTAGCTTCTACAAAAGGTTACACTTTACAACCTAGAATAGGAATAAGAATTAATTCACTAATCTATGTTGAAAGCCAAATTACACTTAAATGCAGAAAAGTTGCAAGGATTGATACAGAAACTCAGAAAAATGTATGAATAATAGGGACAAGTTTTATTATCTTCAAAATCTACAAAAGAAGGTTACATGAGAAAGTACAAAATATGCCAAGGAATGTGTGCATTCACTTCATCACAATCTACATAAAACATGAACTAGTGGCTAAAAAATGTATGGAAAAGATGCAAATGAACAAAAATCTCACTAATACCTCATTCCCGTAAATTTTGAACCCCTAAAGCTGAATAAGAGGCTCATCTATATACTCTCTCATGAGTAAATTTGAAACCCTAACTCCTTCCAAAAAGGTCCTCATAATCAGCTAGAAACCCTAATTTTAAGGCATAATTGATGTCCTAAGTATAGCCCCCCTAATATTGACATTTGAAAAATTACATCTTTTTACAAACCTAATGCCAACATATAAAACATATATCAAAAACCTGACAAAATATATCCAATACATAACAAACCCTAACCCTGCCTAAACAATATCCTAACCATGCCTAAACAACAACATCTTGGCTAAGGTCAACATGACCAATCTCGATGAAAAAATATACATCTCTGTCATGGCATTTGGAAAGGCTATTGTGCACTATAGTTGGTCTGAATCTTTTATTGCTCTGACAGCGGACTCCAAAGTCTCCCAAAACTTGGCTTTATTCTTAGTCTTTCACATCTCATTTGGCATTTGGGGAAAGATAATGGTTTCTAAACCCTAGCTTATGGTGCCACCTTGCTATATATATGGCGTCCATTACTGGACATCTTTGTGTTTGATACTAATCTGGAGTTTATTATTATGATATGGGAGTTGTATTGGATTTTTTGGCTTCTCTCTGTGATCTGTGGGATAGAATATAGAAATCTATATTGTTTTATCTTCATCTCTGTCTATGGCTTTGAATGAATCATGGAGCTCGGATTTGTAGTGGGTAATATTTTGAAGTTACAACTCAGCCTCCTCAAGTTCATGGCACTCGAGTTAATAGAGCTCAAGCTCAATGCATGCTTTGAGTTGGATTTTCATCATTAACAATTAGAGGGCTCAGGTTCTCCACTGTGGGCTCTTGTGTGAACCTGGAGTTTCATGCGATGAAACATGGCACTATCATGGGCTTCTCTCAGTTAAACTCAGGCTCTCCACTACAGGCTCTACTCTTGGACTTTGCATTCCATAATATATGGCATTTTGGTTATGCACACCTTTGTCAAACTCGGCCTCCATCACATCTCGTCTTGTAACTCATAGATAAGTTACTCTTCTTTTGTTGAACAAGTTGTTTAAACATATTTGTTTGTATTACATAGTTTTTGCAATATTTTTGGGTTTATTATAATCTGGGTCTCCATCTTTCCTTTGTGATGATTAATAGGTTTTAACTTTACTCTTTGTTGACTCCACCATGTATGTTGTCTCTTTTGCTCCATGATTTCTTGCTAGAATGCTGATATAAGTTGTCTATCATGATTAAGAAAATTTTGTCAAACATCCACATAGCTTCTATCTGTGTTATTCTCTAGAAACATGAACCTGCAAATGTTGATAAATTTGCATTTATCATTGAATACATGCATGCTATCTGTTGTAATTGAGAGACAAACTCGGGCTTCTTGGTCAGCACCTCTATACTTAAATGATCTTGAATATTGTTGCACTCTAGAAATGTGCCACTCTCTATTTGAACTACAAGGGTTGTGTCATTATGTTGTCTTTGCACTCACTTGCATTCATGCTTGAAACACCATTATCTTCTGTTAGAATCATGTTACTCTCTGTGCATAATGTTCATACTATATGTTTGAATGGCATTCACTTGTAGTCTACATCTCTGCCATTGTATATTGTGTCTAACACTTTATATGATCTCATTCAAACTAAAACAATAGTGAAAATTATGTATAGTTATCACCTCCATTGAGAATTTTACTCATGGGGTTCGAGCATGGGCTCGTGATTCCCATGAGAAACACTTTTCACATAGAGACCGATCATTGAATATGCCTATTTCCTTTTTCATTTGCACAACTCTATCATATATATGCACATTGATTTTGAATTTCATACTTTTATTCAAACATGAATAAAAACATTAATAATAACATCAGCTTTTAATGAATATGTATAACACTGTCATGTTAATATGCAAAAAAATATTGCTATTATCTTTCATTCCTGCACAAAACACTGCATTTGAACTCATTTGAATATGTACTCTGGCAACATTAGGTAATAACATTGTTTGATTAAACATGCATATTTACTTGTCATTTGTTTTCTACTCTAGAATAGGCATTTGACAGTAAAATAGCAACACTGTCAAACACTTTCCATTTTTCATATGACATTATCCTTAAAAAATGAATAACAGCCTTACCTTTCCTTGTTGATTAGGCACTGCAATAACATTATCAACATTCATCCCACAACTTTAAACACTGATACTATTTTCTTGACTTCTCCAATGTTTAACATTATTTAGAACAAGCACTTTCATTGTTGAATATGCACTTGATAATAACAAAATGGTAATGTTATTTTCCTTTCATCTCTGCATATAACATTGTTATGTAAACATGGATAACAACATTTGTCTTTTACTATTTTCTTGAACATCCCTTTTGAAAATGCATTGATCATGTATAATACAACATCATTTGGTTTTCATCTTTTGATCAATAACATCAACAGACAATAACATTGCTCACCTTTTCGATGCAAATTGTTTGTCCTTTTTTTTTTTCTTTTTTTTCTTGATTGCAAAAAAGGATGTTTTTGATATTATGTTTCTCTATCATTCAAACATACTAGCATAAGGATGCAATATTTTTTAATGATAACAATATTTGAATTTAGTACATGCATATCTTAATTTGATATAATTAAATTGACTCTTATTTATACACATACTTCTTTGCAATAGCATTAGTGTTCTCCTCTTGTAAATGTACTATTTTTTTGTTTCTCATCCTTATGCACTGTTATTTAATATGACTTATATATGCATACTCATTTGATAATGTTGATGCACTCATTGTATATGCATAACTGAACAACTCAAAAACATCAGTATTATCTTATATATGCCTAATCCATTTGATAACATAGCAGAAAGTGACATCTTACTTTTGTTGATGCATAACAATAATCATCTTTTCAGCAACATTACAGTTAACCTTAACTTATGCAGTAATGAACTATAGTGTTACCTCATTATTTGATTTGGAATTCCATTCTTTGTACTTGATCATTCATTTCAATCTGGAACATTTATCTTTTAGGGCATCCTTTCATTGCACATGTACCTTATGCAACATTATTGTACTCTGCATTTTGTATTAGTAGTATTTAAACTTGTAACAACATCCTTACACCTTGTACCAACTTCTAGGAACCACATCTCCTTCTTCTCTATCCTCTCATTCCTGAACTTTTGAAATCTTATCTTTCTTTCATTTCATGTAATGCATCTTGTGAGGTTCGAGTACAGTCTTGTGACACTCACTGCATTTTTCTTTATCATCTAAAACTAGTGAATTCATAGATCATGTTTCTTTCTGCATTTTATTATACTTTTGCTTATTTTTCTTGCACACAAATTCAAATCAACATGTTAGGTTAGTGAAAAAAATTAACCAATCAATGTTTGTGTGTGAGTGCCATGTGAAATGACATTCATGCATGAATGTTGGTTGATTGGTTGTGTTTACTATCTTAATATGTGGATTTTCTGAAAAAGGTTTCTTAGCTGCAGGAACTAAATCCCTTTAATCTAGATTTCTAATCTTACAAACAACAACTCTTGAATAATGTAAAATGATAACCATATATAGTAAAATGTTTTATGGAGTTATGCCCTATTTATACCTTTATTCATTTGATGTAGATGCATACTTTGTTGTTGTATTGATGTTATTGGTAGATTTACAGCTCTAAAGGTTTGATTGTTGTGTGATGTTTTGGTTTCCATGCATTGCTTAGATCCATTTTGGATCTAACATTTTTCACTTATTATGATGCAAGACACAGGACCAAAAGAAGACTTAGGATGCATAACAAACACAGACAAGGATAAGGACATGAAGACTCAGATTATACAGTCAATCATCTCTAAAATGCAAAAGACCTCTTGAAGGAAATGCATAGACCCCTAAACCTCATAATGCTTCTATCCTACTTTCATAATTGCATATGTTATCTAAGTTCTCAATATGAAAGATGTAACCTTGAAGGAATACTTGTTTACTACATTCAATTTGAATGCACAATGTAATGATCAATTATGAATTTGAAAATTTGAATCTAATCAATACTTAGAGTATAATATCACTGTAAATATGAATGCAAAAGCAATGTATTTCAACTTCATTAGCTGAATAGTAATGTTAAAAGGTGTACCTTTATGCAATATTTTAATGTTTATAATTGTCATAATGCATGTGTACTTTATCTTCTGCATTCATGCAATTATGCAACTTAGAACAATAGTTATTCAATCCATATTTCATTGTAAAAGTAGTGTCAATCCATCAATTTAGTATGCAAAGTAAATTGGTAACATTTTTTGGTGACCTCTCAGGGGTGTTTTCCTGCTAAATAAAACTAGACCAATTGCCTTTTCCTTATCCATTGGGCCAGATTCTTCAACCTTAGAAATAACTGAACCTTCTCAAACTGAACACAAACTGCAAACTTGTGCTGACAGCACTTAGAGAAAGTAAACTATTACTGAACAGAAATTTGTACTTCATCATTGTTATATAAACTTATGCTTATGATGTGATACAGTGGAATTTATCCATGTATCATTTGATGAGCATAATTTGTATGATGATGATGTTGTTCAGAAATAGGAACTAAAAGAAACCAAAGGTAGAATGAGCTTTAACAACCTTAGTTGCATAATATATGTTTGGGCATGATGCTTATGATATGAGATAATGGAATTTATCCATGTATCATGTGATGGGTATGATGTTCATGCATATATTATGTGACTAATCTTGTTGTTTCTATTCATTATGACCTTCAAAACTGTAAAGAAAACTATCTGAAAAACAACTTCTCTTCCCACCATGATCACATCATTGAGTTATGCATTATTTATAACTGAGAATCCCAAGGGGTTTCTTGATTAGACATGGTGTGTACCTTCTTGATTTGACCACTGTGAGATTAGAATTACTAACTATAACTAACTGAAGGAAATTAACTATGTGCACAACACTTATTCAAACCAACTAACCTCAAAAGCAATGCTTGAGGTGGATCCCATTAACTGGGATTGGCAATTTTTCTCCTTCCATATTTGAGAGCTAAAAAGCATTGTGTGCCTTGCATCCTATAATCACAAATGGGCCATTCCAAATGGCATCAAACTTTGAATGCTTACCAGGTCTACTCTTCATCTCATCCCATTTGAGCACTAAATTACCTTGTGTAAAGAATCTTGCGACAACTTTTCCATCAAGTGTCTTTTTCATTTGATCATGATGTTCCTCCAACTTTTGAAAAGATTCTTTCCTAATCTCTTCCAACTCTATCAACTCAGAAAGCCTTACCTCCATAGGTGGTTGGTCCAGTAGATCTAATTCTTTGATCAGGCTTAAACTTGGTAACTATACTGAAATTGACAATCTCGCTTCTCTTCCATAAGCCAGCATATAAGGTGAGTTACCTATTGAGCACTTTGGGGTGATCCTTTCAGCCCATAAGGCCTGTCTTAACTTTTTGTTCTAAGCTCGTTGGTTTTCTTCAATAGTCCTCTTGATGATATGAATCAAATTTTTGTTTTTTGATTTTACTTGTCCATTACCTTGTGGGTAATAATTGGACAAGGTACTAAGATAAACATTATTATTAACTACCCGATCAGTAATTCTTGTGCCTAAAAAGGCCAAGGAATTATCAAAAACAATGGATTCAGGTGTTCCAAACCTTGCAATAAGATCTTCATTAAAATTCATAACTGAACCTTCATTTGCATCTTTCAATGCAATAGCCTCAGTCCACTTTGGAAAATAATTTGTTGTTGTTAAAATATATCTATGACCTAAACTTGATGATGGATTTATAGGCCCAATAAAATCTAGTCGCCACTTGACAAAAGGTTGTTCAACTTGAACTGGATTAAGAGGTAAAGCTTTTAACCTCTGTTTATTTGCAAAACAACACATTTCAGACACTTCCTCACCCATATGAATGCATATTTATATAGTTTTGGCCAAAAATAGCCATCCTTCATAATCTTTAATGTTGTCATCTTTGCATCAAAATGACCACCTTCTGGTCCATCATGGAATTCCTCTAGAATATTTTTAGTTTGATCTCCACTAATGTATCTCTTAAAAATGCCATTGTAATCCCTCCTAAACATTATATTATTTAGCAAACAATAAGGAATGGACTGCAATCTAAAATACCTCCTTTTTGATCTATCCAATCCTTTAGGACAACATCTTGTTTGTAAGAAATCAACCATATTGTTCACCCAATCATTCTATAGATCTGGGACAGCAAGTTGTTCATTGTCTTCTAAAGCCAAAACCACTTTAGAATGATCTTTTTGGAGTGTTATCTCCATTTCCAGCTAGTTTTTTACACAAACCCTTACCTCTTACCAGCTTGGTAACTTTAATCTCAATGTCATACTTTATTGCCTTTGTGATCCAGCCAGCTGTCTTAGTGTTGAAATCTTTATTCAGAAAAAACTCCTTAACAGAAGGATGTGCAACCATTAATTTAATTTTATTGTTAGAAAGCATATGCCTGAATTTCTTCAAACTTCTAATCACAACAAGTACATGCTTTTCAACAAATGAGTAATGTAGTTCATAGTCTTTAAGTCCTTGATTGAAAAAGGCTATTGGTTGCTCAAAACCTATGTCATTCTTCTGAACTAACATGGCAGAAATTCTATCAACATTCCCATAAGCATATAAAATGAAATCCTTTGAAAATCAGGATTTAATAAAGTAGGGGAAGTAGCTAATGCTTCCTTAATTAATTCAAAGCTAAGTTTTCCTTATTTGGTCCATCTGAAAACAATATTTTTCTTGAGCATGGTTGTTAATGGCATTAGTAATTCACCAATGTTTGGAATAAATCTTCTTACAAAGTGTATTCTTCCTAAGAAACTTTGAAGACCTTTTTGTGAACAGGAAGCGGTAAGGCAAGGATAAGACTTACTCTTTCGTGTTCAATATTGATACCCTCTTTTGAGACAATAGATCCTAGCAATTTACCTTCATTAAAAAATAATATAGTTTTCTTGGGATTTAAAGAAATACCATATTCCCTGCATCTCTCAAAGATAACTCTTAAATGCAAAAAGTGATCTGATGCATTCTTTGAGAAAACAACAATATCATCAAGATAAATAAGTACAAACCTGTACATTAAGTTTATGAAGGCATTCTCCATAGCCTTTTGAAATGTTGCACCCGCATTAGATAAGCCAAATGGCATCTTTTTATAAGCCATAGTTCCCCACTTGGTAGTAAATTTTGTTTTGAATCTGTCCTCTTCTTTCACCAAAATCTGGTTATAACCAGAGAAACCATCAACCAATGAAAACCGTTCTGAACCTGAAACAACCTGCAAGATTTGTTCCATTGAAGGTAAAGAATGTCTATCCTTTAATGAAGCTTTTTTCAAGTCATGGAAATCAACACACAATCTGATTTCTCCATTATTTTTCCTAACAGGAACCAGATAGGATACCCATGAAGTATGTTTTATTGGGTATATGATATTTCTCTCAACCAGTTTATTCAATTCTTTAATCATAAGAGGCTCTAATTTAGGATTTGCTGGCCTCTATTTTTGCCTAACTGGTTTAGCTCCTAGTTCTAACTCAAATGTATGCTGAGAAATACTAGGATCAAATCCTTTTAAATATGAATAATTCCAAGCAATAATATCATGAAATTCATTGCATAAGTTGAGAAAGGTTTGACATTCTTTAGGTGTACATACCTTTCCAAGTTTCAGCACTTTATCCTTTGCAACTGATATTTCTTCATAATGTTCTTCTTTGATCTGCAATCTGGATTTATCCTTCTTAAATTGATCATTATTACCAAACATGGACTCTAAGGTCACAAGACCTTTGGGCATCTTATTTTTCCTTAACTGAATGATCTGATCCTCATATTGATTCTGTAATTTATGTTGGTTTGGTTGTGCAAACTAAGCTTCTTCTCTCAAAAAATTAACAATGTGTTGTTAAGATTCAAAGACTTGCCAACAATTAGCATTATTAGGGACAACAGGTCTAACAATTACTTTTACATAGTTTACCCCCTTATTATTATTGATCTCAGTTGGATATCATATTGGACACCAACAGAAACAAGCCTATCAGCATGTTTGTTCTAATTTCTAGGAATAGATTGCAAATTAAAAGCCTCAAAACCTTCAATCAAATCTCATACAACATGTTTATAACTTTTCAATAAATCATTCTTAGTTGTATGGATGTTTCTAACCTGATTTACAATTAGTTCTGAATCACCATAAACTTGCAAACAGTTGATACCTCTTTTAATAGCCCACTTCAATCCATTTATGAGGGGTTCATATTCAGCAACATTATTAGTACAGCTGAAGGTGAATCTAAAAGAAGCATAATACCTCTCATTTTTTGGTGAAACCAGCATACAACCTCCCCCTACACCTATCTTACTGTGTGAACCATCAAAAAATATCTTCCAAACAACATTAGATTGCTATTTAGAATTTAAATCTGCACTTTTTACAACAGCTAGTAGAAAGTTAGAAATCTCATGGATAACATAGTTACCCCAACTTGGCTCCTTAATTTGTTGATCTAAAATTCCTATATTTTCAATAGCCCAATCATTTAACAAAACATCAAGAAAATTAATTATTTGCGTTTGAGCCTCATAAACATCAGATATTTCCTCTTGATCAATTAACACAATTTTTGATTCATTTCCAGCACCAACAATATGTTTTTCAACACACAATTTTGCAATAGCTTCTAAAGGAATAGTGACTTTAGTGCCGTACCTAGTGCAGAAAAGCATGTGAGTCCAATCTGCAGACAAGTAACCTCCTATCTTGGCAGTAAATTCTCATGACAAATATATAGACAAGTTAGGAGGAAAATCAATAATGTAGACATCCATAGGTAGTGAAAAACTAGGACAAGCATGCAATGTCAAATCTATATTCCTTATAACTCCCATAGTTGCAACTATTGTCCCATCTAACTGAACTACCCCTCTTTCAAGTGGCTCATACTTAAGGCCTAGCTGGTCTACAATTTTCTTTGGCATAACCGAGCTAGTAGCACCAGCATCAATCATACAATTGTGAACTAGGTGTTGTCCTATAATGATAGTAACATAAAATGGAGGAGGTTTGATCAACTTAGATGGCTTCTAGGATGTGCTAGTACTTGCAGCTACTAAAACCTTAGGGGTTTGTTGAGACAAAACCTCATTAGATAATGTAAGTGCTTGCAATGCTTCTTGTAACATGTCTCCTTGGCCTGGAAGAGCCAAAACATCCCATAGACAAAGGAACATGTGTCTTTTTTAGGTGATCAACATTATTGAAGTTCTGAACACTAACCTTTTGATGTTTTTTTTTTAAAACCACATGCTCATTTGTTGTTTGTAATGGATGTTCTGTTCCTTTTTGAGATTGTACACACTTCTTAGCTTTATTTGATTGCTATTGTACTATAACAGCAGGCTGTTGAACCTTATCATCTTGTTGTTGATCATTTCCAGCTTTGATTTTTGACCCTGTTCTTGTTGCTATAGGTCTCCATACTTGATTTGAGTCCAAATTTGCTGCTAAAAAAACATCATCATCATTAAAATTTACTAAAGAAACCTCAGGGTTACCTTTTGGTTGCCTTTGATCATACTGTACCTCTGTTTGGCTACTAACTTGTTTTCCCTTCAGAACATCCTACCTTCTAGCCTCAAGTGCATGAGGGCAATCTAACCAAAAATGAGCATCATTGCATGTGTTACACCATTCTATTTCTTGTGCATAATTGTTTTGAGGGACAACTACCATCTCCTTGGAAGTACTAGGAGTTGCATAATTGTACACTTGACCAACTCTTTTCCCATAATTCCTTTGTTTTCCTTGAGCTTGCCTTGGATGGTTTTAGCTAGAAGCCTGATTAAATGGCCTATTCTACTGATAATTTTCTTGAGGAGTCCTATTGTATTGGCCTTGCTGCCTCTTCAAATTTGTTATCTCATTACCATATCTCTAAAGAGTCCTCATTATATTGTCACTTGTATCTTTTAACTCTCTGATAGGAGTTGTAGCAGCATATTCCTCTGCTGCAACTTGCATATTTAGTGCTGGTACTGGTGGAATAACAACTATAGGTGGTATAACAACTGGTAGAAATGGCTATATTTCTGTACAATAAGGTATTGGAGGCCTTGGAGGTAAATTTCTAGCTTGTATTAAGTTGTTTTCAGCTCTAACAGTAACATCATAAGTATTAGGTAATGTATGTCCTCCCATAGACTGTATCATAACTGAAATGTCAGTGTTAAAAGACTTCAAATAAAACAAAAATGTATAATCATTAGATGGTTTAATAGATGTTGGAATTCTTTCCCAAGTTCACTGAAAATGAAAATTAAAATCTAAAATATGCTCATTAGCATTTATTTTAATGGTAGTCAACTGCTAAACCAATGATAGCTTATCTGATTTATCCTCAAACTTGTTGATTAAAATGGTTCCTAACTCATCCCATGTATAAATAGAATCCACTACTAAACTTCAAAACCAAACTAATGCTTTACACTTAGGAGAAGCAACTAACAACTTTATTGCCACATCATCATGTGTAACTTGATGCAAACCACAAAGCGTGGCAATATCTTTAATATGCTCTATTGCTGAAACATGACCTTCACCATTAAAATATGACAAACCTTTTAGCGCTGCTGGTGGAATGTCATGATGAACAACAATTTGTAATGGGTTGCTAGCATTGAAAGCCACAAATGGTAAATTTTGGGCTATCTGTACTGGTGGCACTTGCTATTGAACTACAGGTGGTACAACTAATTTGTTAGAATGATTTACCTTCCTTTAATATGTTTTTAGTCCTGGTGTAGCAGTACCACATGTGGATGCTACAACAATAAATTGATCCTTTTTTGATTCTTCAAAAACTGTTAATTCTAATCCAGAATTATCAAGAACACTTAAATCTTCAAGAAAACTAAAATCTTCAATAATTACCTCATGACCTTCCAAAATCGCAGCTTGATCTTTGAAAATAGGATTTTCAAATAATGAAAAATTAGAAACAGACAAAGAGGATCTTTCTCCCGTAGCTTGAGATGCTCTATCTCTTCTTTTTGATCTTCTTCCTCTTCTACTGGGCTGTAACCCTTGATAGATAAATCCTTCTTTGTTTTCTCTTGTTGGAGTCCCTCTCATTAAAATAAATCTGCAACTGAATCTGAAAAAAAACCTTCAAAATAGAATCGCCAGGTGCTGGAAAAATACCTTCTAAAAGGTCAAAATATTGTTGTTCACACCAAAATGGCAATAGGAAATAATAAATTGCAAGGAACTATGAAGTAGTTTGGGTCTCACTCGGTGTGCCAAAAAATGTTGTCAATCAGGATTGTACCTTTAGCTTGGATGTGAAATCTAGCTATCCTATTGAAACATGGAAATAATCTCATTGATGGGGGAGAGAATGAATCTCCAAATTCTAGGCCAGTTCCTATTGGATTTGGAATATCACCTATTACTGATTTCTAATTTTGGAAAAGGGAGAGGATAACTAAAACTGAATAAAATGAACTAAAAGGTGATACACCAAAACTTGATTCAGGTTTGTCAGAACTATAAACTAGCACCTACATGACATGCATTACTAAGATCTATAATAACATTCACTACACAACACATGGGCTGACCTAGAATTCACTATTAGGGTTTGTGACACAAATAGTAACAATTTTGCCAACAAACATGTAGCTTCTGCAAAAGGTTACACTTTACAACCTAGAATAGGAATAAGAATTAATTCACTAATCTAAGTTGAAAGCCACATTACACTTAAATGCATAAAAGTTTCAAGGATTGATACATCAACTCAGAAAAATGTATGAATAATGGGGACAATATTTATTATCTTGAAAATCTGCAAAAAATGATTACATGAGAAAGTACAAAATATGCCAAGAAATATGTGCATTCACTTGATCACAATCTGCATAAAACATGAACCAGTGGCTACAAAATGTATGGAAAAGATGCAAAGGAACAAAAATCTCACTAATACCTCTTTCCCCTAAATTCTGAACCCCTAAAACTGAATAAGAGGCTCATCTATATACTCTCTCATGAGTAAATTTGAAACCCTAACTCCCTCCAAAAAGGTCCTCATAATCAGCTAAAAACCCTTATTTAAGGCATAATTGATGCCCTAAGTATAGCCCCCCTAGTGTTGACAATTGAAAAATTACATCTTTTTACAAACCTAATGCCAACATATTAAAAAAAAAAAAAAATCCAACAACATATATTCAATACATAACAAACCCTAACCCTACCTAAATAATATCCTAACCATGCCTAAACAACAACATCTTGGCTAAGTTCAACATAACCAATCTCGATGCAAAAATATCCATCTCTGTCGTGGCATTTGGAAAGGCTATTGTGCACTATAGTTGGTCTAAAGCTTTTATTTCTCTGACAGCGAACTCCAAAGTCTCCCAAAACATGGCATTATTCTTAGTCTTTTGCATCTCATTTGGCATTTGGCGAAAGATAAGGGTTTTGAAAACCTAGCTTATGGCACCGCCTTGCTGCAGATATGGTGTCCATTACTGAACTTCTCTATGTTTGATGCTAATATGGAGTTTATTATTATGATATGGTAGTTGTATTGGATTTTTCGGCTTCTCTCTGTGATTCGTAAGCTAGAATATAGCAATCTCTATTGTTTTATCTTCATCTCTATCTACGGCTTTGAATGAATTGTGGAGCTCAGGTTTATTGCATGTAGTGGGTAATATTGTGAAGCTAGAACTCAGCCTCCTCAATTTCATGGCACTCAAGTTAGTAGATCTCAAGCTCAATACATGCTTTAAGTTCGAGTTTCATCATTAACAATCAGAGAGCTTGGGCTCTCCACCGCGGGCTCTTGTGTGAACTTGGAGTTTCATGCGATGAAACATGGCGCTATCCTAGGCTTCTCTTAGTTAAACTTAGGCTCTCCACCATGGGATATACTCTTGGACTTTTCATGCCATAATATATGGTGTTTTGTTCATGCACACCTTTGTCTAACTTGGCCTCCACCACATCTCATCTTGTAACTCATAGAATATAAGTTACTCTTCTTTTGTTGAACAAGTTGTTTAAACATATTTGTTTGTATTAAATAGTTTCTGCAATATTTTGGGTTTATTATAATCTGGGTCTCCATCTTTCCTTTGCGATGATTAATGGGTTTTAAGTTTACTCTATGTTGACTCCACCATGTTTGTTGTCACTTTTCCTGCATGATGTCTTGCTAGAATGCTGATATAAGCTATCTATCATGATTGAGCACCTTTTGTCAAAAACCCACATAGATTCTATTTTCATTGTGTTATTCTCTATAAACATGAACCCGCAAATGTTGATAAATTTTCATTTATCATTGAATACATGCATGATGCCTATTGTAACTGAGAGATAAACTCAGGCTTCTTGGTCAGCTCCTCTTTACTTATATGATCTTGAATATTGTTGCACTCTTGAAATGTGCCACTCTTTGTTTGAACTAGAAGCATTGTGTCATTATGCTATCTTCGCATTCACTTGCATTCATGCTCGAAACACCATTATCTTTTGTTAGAATCATGTTACTCTCTGTGCATAATGCTCATACTATATGTTTGAATGTCATTCAATTTTTGTCTACATCTCTACCATTATATATTGTGTCTGACACTTTATATGATCAAATTCAAACTAAAACAATAGTGAAAATTATGTATAGTTATCACCTCTGATGAGAATGTTACTCGTGGGGTTCGAGCACGGGCTTATGATTCCCATGAGAAACACCTATGAAACAGAGCCCAATCATTCAATATGCCTATTTCCTTTTTCATTTTCACATCTCTGTCATATATGTGCACTTTAATTTTGAATTTCATACTTTTATTCAAACATGAATAAAAACATTGTGTTTTAAAGAATATGTATATCACTGTCATGTTAATATGTAAAAAAATACTACTGTTATCTTTAATTCCTGCACAAAACACTATAGTTGAACTCATTTGAATATGTACTCTGGCAACATTAGGTAATAACATTGTTTGATTAAATAAGCATATTGCCTTGTCATTTCTTTTCTACTCTTGAATAAGCATTTGACAGTAAGATAGCAACACTGTCAAACACTTTCCATTTTGCATATGACATTATCCTTTAAAAATGAATAACAGCCCTACCTTTCCTTGTTGATTAGGCAGTGCAATAACATTATCAACATTCATCCTATAGCTTAAAACACTAACACTGTTTTCTTGACTTCTCCAATCTTTAACAGTATTTAGAACAAACACTTTCATTTCTGAATATGCACTTGATAATAACAAAATGGTACTGTTATTTTCCTTTCATCTCTGCATATAACAATGTTATGTAAATATGAATAACAACATTTTTCTTTTACTGTTTTCTTGAACATCCCTTTTGAAAATGCATTGATCATGTATAATACAACATCATTTGGTTTTCATCTTTTAATTAGTAATAGCAACAGAAAATAAGACTGCTCACCTTTTCTATGCAAATTGTTTGTCCTCTTTTTTTTTCTCGATTGCAAAAAAGGATGTTACTGATATTTTGTTTCTCTCTCATTCAAACATACTAGCATTAGGATGCAATATTGTTTAATGATAATAGTGTTTGAATTTAGTACATGCATATCTTAATTGATATAAATCAATTGACTCATATGTATATGCATACTTCTTTCCAATAGCATTAGTGTTCTCCCCTTGTAAATGTACTATTTTTCTATTTCTTATCCTTATGCACTATTTTTTAATCTGACTTATATATGTATAGTCATTATATAATGTTGATGCACTCATTGTATATGCATATTTGAAACCTCATAAACATTAGTTTTATCTTATATATGCCTAATCCATTTGATAACATAGCAGTAAGTGGCATCTTACCTTTATTGATGCATAACATCAATCATCTTTTCAACAACATTACAGTTAACCTTAACGTATGCAGTAATGAACTATTGTGTTACCTCATCATTTGATTTGCAATTTTCTTTGTACTTGATCATTCATTTCAATATGGAACATCCATCTTGTAGGGGATCCTTTCATTTCACATGTACCTTCTATAGCATTACTGTACTCTACATTTTGTATTAGTAGTATTTAAACTTGTAACAACATGCTTACACTTTGTACCAACTTTTAGGAATTGCATCTCCTTCTTCTGCATCCTCTCATTCCTAAACTTTTGAACTCTTAGATTTCTTGCATTGCATGTATTGCATCTTGTGAGGTTTGAGTATGGGCTCGTGACACTCACTGCATTTTTCTTTATCATTTGAAACTACTAAATTCATAGATCGTGTTTCTTTGTTCATTTGATTATACTTTTTCTTATTTTGCTTGCACACACCATTAAATCAACATGTTAGGTTAGTGAACATATTTAACCAATCAATATTTGTGTGTGAGTGCCTTGTGAAATGATATCCATCCATGAATTTGGTGCAGAGCACCCTAGGGTTTAGCTCCAAACCCTAGCAAATGTTGTGGAGTGATCAAAAGGAGCAGATCACAGTTGGTTTTCAATCCTTGTCACTAATCCTGAACAGTTCTTCATTCAGTCGCAAAGTCACAGAGCAGTGGAGAGCAGAAAAATCATGCATCGCACACTCGCGAGCTAGTCATGAGCTAAGTTTATTAATGAGCGAGTGCGCGACGAGTAACTAGTCACTCAGTCGCAGAAGGCTAGGAGAAGAGACAGTGCGTGACAATGCGACAAGGAGCTCATCGCAAGCTTGCGAGTCAATTCGCAGTTAGTGAGAAATCGGTGCGACAGTGCGACGAGGAACTAGTCGCTCAGTCGCTGAAGACAAATAGTTGAGTAGGATGCGTGAGTGAGCGACACCTTGTGCATCGCAAGATTGTGATTGAAATGGAAGTTAAAGGAAAAGCACGGCGAGCGCGCGACTACGGTGTATCGCTCAGTCGCAAAGAAAAAGGCAGCTCGGATGAAAGCATCGCGAATGCGTGACAGTGAGCTCATCGCTCAGTCGTGAAGGAATTAACAGCTTGGGTTACAACGCGGTGAGTGCGCGACTTGAGCTCATCGCTCAGTCGCTGAGATATGGCCAGCTTGTCAAAATGAGTTGCGAGTGCATGACTGACTGTATCGCAGGGTCGCTAATGAATGTCCAGCTCGTCAGAAAGTGCAGCGAGTGCACGACTAATGTGCATCGCAGACTCGCAGAGTAATTAATAGCTCGTGGAAGGTCAGTGCGAGTATGCGACTTGAGCTCATCGCTCAGTCGCAGCATAAAACATAGATCGGGACAATGCATTGCGGGTGCGCGACATGAGCTCATCGCTCAGTCACCGAGGAAAAGACAAGTCAGAAAAAGGCATAGCGAGAGCGCGACGAGCAAGTAATCGCTCAGTCACAGACCAAAACATGAAAGGTAAATTTCATTCACGACTATGCGATAAGGAACAAAACAGTCAAATGATCAAACATAATGACGTGTCAGAAGGAGAAAGAGTTGAAAAGTCAGAAAATGATAAAAAGAATGCCACGGAGGAGAATGTCACCCACGTCGTCGACCATGCAGAGAAAGAGACTGATGACAGTTACATAGGGAAGATGAAGAGCCGAGGCAGTTGAGATTCCTCAGGCAGATAAGTAACCTAAAAACGGTTACAGACCAAGAAGATGCCGAGGATAAAAAGGGAGAAAAGAACCATTGTAGGGTTGTTGAAGAATGTAGAGATTGAACAGGCTAGCACAGTAGATTTGAGATTACATTGTAATTTGCAGTTTTCAATAAAGAAGAGAGTTCTGTGTGTTCTATATATTTTTCTGTTGTGTACAAACTTCAGTAGAGTAGTATTCTGAGTTCATTTCAGTTTAATGGATACCTTTTGACTCTCATGATCAGGCTTATGGGATGTGACTGTCAAAAGGTACC
>MU228083.1:720762-751674 GCA_018584345.1 Thuja plicata | reverse complement strand
TTTGGTGGGCAGGAAACCTTAGAGAGAGGGAATATAGAAATCCTTCTGGTTAGGGTCTGTGAGTGACCTTAAGGGACTCAAGAGTGAGTCTAGAGGATCCAGAAATGGTTTGGGTCCAAGGTGAGATCCCTAGGGAAGAATAGGAGTCTAGGAGAGTGAGGTGACCTCCCCATCAAAATTTTGGTTGATTGGTTGTGTTTACTATCTTAATATGTTGATGTTCTAAAAAAGGTTTCTTAGCTACAGGAACTAAATCCCTTTAATCCAGATTTCTGATCTTACAAACAACACCTATTGAATAATGGAAAATGATAACCATATATAGTAAAAGGTTTCATGGAGTTATATCCCTTTTATACCTTTATTCAGTTGATGTAGATGCATACTTTGTTGTTGTATTAATGTTATTGGTATATTTACAGCTCTTAAAGTTTGATTGTTGTGTGATGTTTTGGTTTCCATGCATTGTTAGATCCATTTTGGATCTAACATTTTTCTCTTTCCATGATGTAGGGCATAGGACCAAAAGAAGAATTAGGATGCATCACAAACACAGACAAGGATAAGGACATGAAGACTCAAATTATGTAGCTAATTAGATCCAAAATGCAGAAGACCTCTTAAAGGCAATGCATGGACCCCTAAACCTCATAATGCTTCTATCTTACTTTTAGAATTGCATATGTTCTCTAAGTTCTCAATATGAAAGATGTAACGTTGAAGGAATACTTTTTTACTGTTACCCCAAATTTTTCATGTTATCTAAAATTGGCTACCGGTGGAGTGAATTGAGGCTCCCACAAGGGTTGAGCTTAGTCTATGAGATCTTTAAATTTTTTGGTCTTGGTTTTTTCCTCTGCAATCTTTTCAGTCTCTAGTTTATCCTTGTTCATGCCAAAGTAACCTAAGTATAAAAAAACCCTTATGCAATTTTGATATAAACCCTAGTTGTTCAATGCCCTATTCTATTTTATCATTACCTTTTTGGGCCCCTTAAGTTCCTTAAATTCCATGTTCGTATTATGCCTTGCCTTTAGTCTCTTAGTCGCATAATGAAAACCAAATATTCTTATTTGTCTGGCGATCCTGAGATTTCCTTAGTCACATGGTCTCCATAAGGAAAGGAATATTCTCATTTGATTTGGAGACTCAGTGATAGTCATTAGATCATGTTTGATCAAAAGGCAGTCCCATGATCTCATGAGGTGACTCGGAGTTAACAAAATATCTGGAGATCTCGCGACTCAATGTATTTTTCTAACCCATGGGTATAATTTATATTTAGGCTAGGTTAGGTTAAAGCCTTTCAGTCGCTAGGTCTTGTGATGGAATCGGGGTTAAGAAGAATGATCAGAGATCACGAGACTTCATTGTCACCAGGTCTCTGAAAGAATTCATGGTTAAGGATGGGTTAAGTCAAGATTAATGTTGATGTCAGTGCCAGAGGTGACAAGGAAAGTGTAACCAAATAACAGGGGGATGCATGTTGTAATGGGCCTAGTGTTGGTGTGCTCAGTCTCCAAGTCTCGTAATAGAAATAGAATATTCCATATTATCTGGCAACATTGAGATTGCCTTCAGTCGTGGAATCTCATAAGGAAAAATAATATGCTAAAGTCATTTAGAGACTTCCCGATAGTCGTTGATCTTGATCAAATCTTGCGGTGGTTGCCAAGTCTCCAAATGATTTCACATTTTATGAAAAGGTAAGGAGATTATGCGACTACATTGTTGCCAAGTCTCGTAAAGAAACCAAGGTTAAGAAAAAGGTCTGGAGACTCAGAGACATAAGGGAAATATGATAACCTTGGTAAAAGACAAGTTAGTTATGAGTCAAGGACAAAGTCAAAGAATAAGGATCCATGGCTACAATTTAAGGAGGATGAAGATTCAAATATGAACCATTGATCGAGCTCCCACACCATCTAACTATTATTATTTGAATATTTAAAATTATGAAAATCATATTCTCAGAGTTCATAAGCAGTTGTGCAATTTGTCAGAAAATAGACAGAGAGATGGTCGAGCTGACTTCTCAAAGGCACATTTATGATGATAAGTAAGATATTCAAAGTGAAATATGATATTTTAGAGGATATTTTCATGGCATTTATGAGAATAATTGATAGAGTTAGGGTTTCTAATTATTCTATTACATATGAATTGTAACCCTAATTCCTGAATCAAATTGAATCCTGAGCCTGCGTGCTAGGGGAGTAGTCTATATAAGTTAGTTTTCAAGCTTTTTAGCTTAGGATTTTCTAGTTGATGAAAATTATATGTGGCATTTCTCTACCCCTCTGGTTTTCAGAAGTTGTAACTTTTTCATTGATATTAAGATATTGCAAGGTATTCTGTGACATCCTTTCTACCCTCATGTCTTCCTTGTCTGAATTTCTCTTATTGAATTAAGTATATTGAATGTTTTCAGAGATATCTTAGGGTTCCTGATCCTTCTTCGTTTTTTGTAATTCATGTGTACTCTTGTGGATGAGTTGATTTGAATGAGTTTGTGGATATTTTTCAATCCCTTGTCACTCTGTCTCATTCTTGTGCCTAGGTGCAGAAGTGAATGTTTGTTTGCAGGATGTAGTCTGTGTCTAAATTTCTTAGGAAAGCTATTATTTGTGAAATATTTTCTTTCCTTGAATAGCCTCTTTCTATTTTAGACCTCTCTATGAAATATTTATGCAAACCTTTTCAAAAAGTTGTGTTCTCCTAGACCTAAGTTTGTGTGTTGATCTCACTCATTGTGCTTTGATTCAAATTACCTTTGGTGTATCACCTAGTAGGATAGTTTTCTTATTCCCTTATTTCCTTTCCATGCATTCCTTCTATCCCTTTTCCCTCAAGAATTTACTTTGATGTTAAGAAGCAAATTTAGCTGATCATCCAAGAGGAACTAGCCTAGAACCTGGAGGTCTCATTTCAGGTAGCAAAGGTCCCACAACCTAGAAATGATTCCCATGTTATACTAGATTATCAAGAATACAAGAGCTTGACCTAGGGTGCAAAATTTAGTGTGTAACAATTTTGGCACACCCAGTGGGACAATACATTAAATAAGTCTAACTCAAAGTTATACTATCTCTGATAAGTCATTTATATAGTAGAGAAGCTATAATAGACACCCCACCTTGGGCGTAACAATTCTGGCACACCCGGTGGGACCATACATTAAATAAGTCTAACTCAAAGTTATACTATCTCTGATAAGTCATTTCTACAATAGAGAAGTTATAATAGACACCCCACCTTGGGTGTAACAATTCTGGCACACCCGATGGGACCATATATTAAAGAAGTCTAACTCAAAGTTATATTGTCTCTGATAAGTCATTTCTACAACAGAGAAGTTATAATAGACACCCCACCTTGGGCGTAACAATTCTGGCACGCCCGGTGGGACTACTTACACAAAAGAAGTTTACTTTCAAAGGTTATGCTATCTCTGATATACTGATTGCATAACATAGACCTAGAGAGGTTGTTCTTATCAAGTATATCTAGCAAATCCATTGGTGAAGAACAAAAGATATTCCAGTCTTGTTCAAAGTATATGAGAAATATATAAACAAGAAGCTCAAAGCTTTCTAAGTTCTTGCAGCTACCCTTAAAGAGAAAATATAAAGGGGGATCATCTCAAAGAACACCCCCTGCAAGGAGGGTACAGTCTACACCACCTGATACTTTAGAGAGGAGACCTTTTCCTTTTCATTTCAGAAGAAGAGGAAGATCTCTAATTAGAGAGCTACAAGAAGATTTAGCTCTACCCCTCAATACCACTCACATAGTTGTTTCTCAGCAAACCATAGCTCCTGCAATGGCTAGACAGTTTGCCTTTGCACCCTTCAACCAAGGAAGTCCTTTAAAATTTTCTCCACATGATGATGTGCCCTTGGTAGCACTCAAAATTCAACCTAATTTCATAGGTGAAGGACAGACAACTTTTGAACACATAAGAGATGTGACTACTATCTGTAGTATACATAATATTACAGGAGAATATGTGGCTACCAAGATATTAGCAGCCTCTTTCAAAGGTAAGGCCTTATAATGGTTTAGATTTCTAGATATTGGTTCTATTAATTCATGGGATGGATTAGGAGATTCATTAAGTAAATACTTTGAGGATAAATTAGATAATCTATCTTTGGTTGAGCAACTAACAACCATAAAGAGAGATCCTCAAGAAAAAATGACAGACTTTAATCATAGATTCCTCAAGACATGGAATAGAATCCCAGTCTCAATAAGGTCATCAGCTGACTATGCTTTCTTACAGTTCTTGCAAGGTTTGAATAGTCAAATCTTTGTCATGATCCAATCCATGGGAGGTACCTCGTTACCTCAGGATTTTGACATAGTTGTCAAGGCTGAAAATTGCTTAATCTAGGCAGGCACATTAGCCAAAAGGCCACCCATGCCTTTTTCCTAACCTCCAGCCCACTGCACCTCTGCAAACACCTCTTTTTACCCCTATACCCATTGTGATAGCACCTGAGGCTACAAATAGCTATTGTAGGATTTGAGAGACAAATCCATAAAACCCAAAGAACACCTACATGCAAGAAACCTGTAACAAGAAAGAAGTAGGAAGAGGAAAGGAGAAGAACTCAGAAGTTTCTCAAGAAGTGAGAGCTAAATTGTAATCTGAATTAACTAAGAAAGAACTACAAATTTCAACCTATAAAGGTGAACGAAACCCTAAAACTAGGAAAGCTAGGTTGCACATTAGTAATTAATATAAATATTAATTATAATGCACCTAAGAGATAGCTTAAGTAAACTAGAGTAATAAATAACTTAATTAATTAAATCAAAGTGATCTAATTAATAAGTGTAAATAGATAATTACTCTAACACCCCCCTTAAGCAAAGCTTAGGAGGTAAGCTAACCTAGCATAGCTATGAAAGTAGGAAAATGGGTCCTAGCAACAAGGCCTGATTAGGTACCCAATCACAACCAAATCTCTATAAAGCAAAGAAATAAAGAAAACCACATGGGAAAAACCCTACTCCAAGAAGAGATAAAAAAAAATGCAGAAAAGAATGGCTCAAGAGACTCTCTCGAAACCATAAGTACAATCAAACCCCCCATGAGAGAGGGATGAGACACCAAAGCCCCCTAGAATGATGGAACCCCTATAGAAATGATCAAACCAATGGAACTCCAATGTGGAAGAAATAGAGGTACGGAGCAACAAGGAAACCCTTGAATGAGAGGTGAAACTGGAAGGCCAAGCTGGTGCTCAAAGGAGAATGAATGAGACTCCTAAAATCGAATCCCCAATGAAGGTGGGCCAATAGATGGTCTAAATTTGTCAGCTGGGAGGAGATGAATGTCCTTGGATATGCCCTCAACAACTAGAGGGGAAAGCTCGATGTAGGGAGTGACCATAACAGGGACTACTAAAGAAGAATCATGCTAAACAAATATAGGTGCAATAGGAGGAGGAGGTGGAGAAGCCACACCACTGTTTGCAGGGGCAATACAAAAGTTCAGGTGACCCAACTTCTTCTCATTAGGCACTCATGAAGTAGGAGAGATATTCTCTGACACTGGAGATGGTGGACCAAAATGGGAGAAGGAGTACAGGTGGGTGACATGATCAACTATCCCTGTAGCAACAATGTGGCAAATCACACTATCTCTGATGTGTACAGAATCTGTAGTGAACTCAATTGTCTTCTCTGTCCCACTGTGAGTAATCTGATAAATGGAGAGAAGGTTCGATGACAAGGATGGAATACATAGTACATCATGGAATGCACCACCATCGATGTCAATAGAACCCTGACCACACACATAGGCATAACAGTGTCATTCCCATCAAGATGTGTGGGCTAGGAGAGGCTACAAAAGATGAGAAGGAACTCCAAGAAGATGCCATATGATGTGAAGCACCAGAAGCCAGCAACCACCTAGAAGAGGGAGCTATAGTAGATGCACATAAGGCATGACCCTTTCCATTGTCTGACCCATCTTCCTAAGATGATGATGAAGAAGAATAGTGAGAATAGGAAGAAGGAATATCAATATTTCTCTTATGAAGAAGAGTTGTCAAATCGGAAATCTGTTGGGCATATCCATCTACCTTCTTCTGAAAGAACTGAGACTCATCATGATTGAACTTATTGCAATAAGCACACTTGGGTTTGTCTGTCTTCAATTTCCCCTTAGGTGAAGGAGGTGGGCTAGAGGAATGCTAGGAAGGAGAATCCTTCCAAGATTCTATGGATGATGATACCTATTTCTGCTCTGGTTTTCATGAAGATGGGTGAGAAACTAGGGCATGGCTCATAGAACCTAAACCATCATTCAACTATTGAATCTTTAACTACTCTCGAGTCAACCGATCATAGAAGGCCGCAAAGGAAGGCATATTGTTCCTAGGACCCAAGGCATCCATAATGGAATAGAAAGCAGAGGAGAAAATATGGAACTCTCCACAAAGCTTTGAGAGTATCATAAAGATACACTCATCATCTGATTTGGTCTTCCCGCATCCCTGTAAAAGTGATCGGAGAGCATTGAAATTCATAAAGAAGTCCTCAATGGTGGAAAAACTATCAGGAGATAAGGATATCAACTCTACATCAAGATGAAGTGCCCTGAATGCATTCATTGTGCCAAACAGATCTACAAACTTTCCCCAATAGGCACGAGGAGTGGTCAAACCATCCAAATAAAATAGGAGGTTGTCTGAAATGTGCGTTGCAATCACACCCATAGCTTCATCCATTTTGTTTCTGTGTTGAAGGACCTCAAATAGACAATGTAGAATAGTTTGGTTCTCATCCATACATGACCATAAGCCATGTGACATGAGTAGCTTGGTCATGTGTGCTTTCCAAGTGTGATAATTGTGTGGTGTCAGCCGGGCCACAGAGGGGTCCCACATTGAGAGAAGAAGTAGACGGTAGTAGAAGGGTCATTTCTGAATTAAATTCAAAAATAAAATGCACCCCCCCCACAATGTATAAATCTATTCCCTATATAGTAAAGAACAACTATAGAAAGCACAAAAAATGAGAAGAAAACCTCGACACCAGATGCAGAGATGGAGGAAATTGAAGCCTCTACTTCAACTCCATAAATGAGAGCTCAAATGGCCAAATTAGTAAACAAGAATACTACCATCACATCCAACTCAGAAACACCTTTCTGATGATATTTTGTTTTCCAAAAATGGACACTGTATGCACAAGTTATGGCCAAAAGACCAACTGCTCCTTTGAAAAATAGCTCTCTAGAAAAAACCAGAGACGGGAAATAATTTGACGATCAAACGACCGTCACAGCACCTGGAAAAAAATTTGATGGCCACTAGCTCGTCATAGGCCTATTGTCGAAAAAATAATTTTTGGTCACTGGAAAATGAAATTCGGCCAAAAAAATTCAAATTTGCCAGAAAATTTGACCGGCAAGTGACGTCACCTGTCACTGGTGGGTGGTGGCAGGCGGGTGGCTGTCGTCGGTAGAGGTGGTGATTGAGAGGCTCAGCAGTGTCTCCTGGGTGGCTCTTGGGTGGAGCAGAACTAGCAGAGGCTACCGGTGGCCGGCAGGGTCCGGGCGCAGGCCAGGTTAGGTCAGGGTGGCACAACGGCGTCGCTCCGGGCTACACTCAGCAGGGCCTAAAAAAACCTTAAAAATGAGGTTTTTTTAATTTTTTTCTTGATTTGCATGTCGTACAACCTAGGAGGGAGAAATTTCTTCCTAAAGGTCACTATGGCCAAAAACTACAAACTTTATATGATTTTTGACTCTCTTAGGTCTTTTGAGCACGATCGTGGCATTCCTTTTTTCTCAAAGTGCACCAAAAAAGAGTGCCTCCTCCAGAATGAAGAAAAAACCCTAGAGAAGCTGTGCTTTCATCTTTGAATCATGACTTCAAAACCTTCAGACCAGGCAGTAGTAGGGAATCTTTGATACCATGTAGGATTTGAGAGACAAATCAACAAAACTCGAAGAACACCTGCATGCAAGAAACCTATAACAAGAAAGAAGCAGGAAGAGGGAATGAGAAGAACTCAGAAGTTTCTCAAGAAGTGAGAGATAAATTGTAATTTGAATTAATTAAGAAAGAACTACAAAGTTCAACCTAAAAAGGTGAATGAAACCCTAAAACTAGGAAAGCTAGGTTGCACATTAATAATTAATATAAATATTAATTATAATGCACCTAAGAGATAGCTTAAGTAAACTAGAGTAATAAACAACTTAATTAATTAAATCAAAGTGATCTAATTAATAAGTGTAAATAGATAATTACTCTAACAGCTATGAGAAATCAAAATTAGTCCCTTCTTGAGAGTTACTTGAATTAAGAAGCAGTCCACAAGAGATGCAAAGTGGTCAGTAAGAAATGAAAAAAATGATGTTGAACATGAGCAATGAGATGACCAATTTGAAAATGTAGAATCAAGAGGTGAGACCACCTTATCAACATCAAAATCGAGGACAGTCTTATCAATAGAATAGGCCACCATATCAAGGAAATTACTAGGGTCAAAGGCAAAACTACAATCAGAGGTCATTCCAACCTTATAATCCAATGCCCCTTAATTCTGCAAATCCCTTCAAGGATATAGTTCCAAGTCAAAAAACCCTTTCTATAGAGATGGAATGGTGTTATCCTTGTAATTAGTCCCATAACCAGACAACATGCTTAAATGGAAGGGTACACCAAGCACTCATGGTGCAAAATGCTTCAAATATATAATCAAAGGCTTCTTCTAGCAAGACGCCTCCTCAGCAAGAAGCACAACATGATGAGACCACTCTCCCTAATTGGGAAGAACAAGATTTCAATGGAGTTAATGGTGAATCCCTAATTGCTGCCAACACTAGGTCTAAAAGAAAAGCTCAAGACATAGAGAAAACAGGAGAGGGAGCTAAAGCTTCTACATCTGGAGAATCTTCATGGTCATTTACTCCTATCATATTAAAGAAGGCTCCCACCATTCTATTCAAAGAGGGCCAACCTTCCAAGAAGGTTGAGCCTATCATGGTTAAGACACCCCAAAGAGTGCACACAACAGTGCCCTTCAACATTGTGGATTACATGAAGAAAGTAAATGTCATTATGTATATGTGGGACTCTTTGGCTATTCCAGGGTAGCTTGAAATTTTGAAAAAGGATATGGGTGAAGTGTCAGCTCCTCAGCCCACAAATGATACAACAAAGCTAGTGTTGGTGATGAAGGGTGCTCCCCTTAATACCATAGACACATAACAGAAACAGAGATGCAACAACAATTTGCAAGAATAGAAAATGGGCTTCTTATTATCTCCACAAATGTGGAATTACAAACTTTTAGAATTACAATATGCAAAGCCACATGGGCATTCCACTTACAATATTCTATAGGACAAAGCCTCGAATTATTACCCAAATCTCCCCAGAACTGCCCTAGACAACACTACGGGCCTTCTTTATATAGGCAATTTCCACCGCCCGAGAAGGTTCCAAAAATTTAGCCCATAGGGCTGACCAAACTTAGAATTATTTTATTTTACAATTTATTACATCATAGTCAGCTCAAAATGACTTTTGAAACCCGAACTGAAATTTTGAGGAAAAAATAATTTTTCGCCATTTCAGGTGGCCCAACTTCCAAAGACCATAAGTCATCGCCAGTTGACCCAATTGACTATTATGACCCCAATCTGGAAAGGCCACAAAGTGCTCTACAAGACTAACTTGTGCAAGTGCCCGACATCCAAATTTTTGACCTCATTCAGGGCCTCTAAAGCCTTCAAAATTGAGTTTAAAGTTTCTGTACCCTATTGCCAATACCAAAAATCTTTAATATCTTCAAAACTAGACCTGACCTGGCCATGAAACTTTACTGGCAGGATGATAAGACTGAGATGAACCTCCACATGTGAAATCAAAATATTCTGAGATTGTATGACCAACTTACTAAAAATAGCAAGTTTCCATAAATAGCAGCTCTACACAAGATAGCCCTTATTGAAAAGCAAACAAAAATATTCTTGGGTGATGCAAGATTTCCCTTACACCCAAGATTCTCCTGCATCAGTTGGTTAATACTGATCAAAAGGAAGAGGCTCCAAGTAGAAACTCCAAAGAAAATACCATTCAAGGTAGAAACTTGAAACCACCTCCCTTTTATGTATCTTTAATTATTGGAAAATTTTTAGTACATAATTGTATGGTAGACAGTTGAGCTACTAGCACTGTCATGCCTAAGAAAGTGGCTGACCAATTGGGACCAAAATATGAACCTTTCCAAAAGAGGGTTACCCAACTTGATGGTTCCTCAATAAACACATTAGGTGTAGCTAAAGATACAAACCTAATTCTTCATGCAAGCCTCAATTTCTCTATCCTACTTGACATATATATCATAGACCTCCCTGCCTTATTTTCCATATGTTTATCAAGGGATTTTACAGCCAAGATAGGAGGCTATCTTTATTCTGACTGGTCTCACATGCTTTTCCATACAAGATATGGAACCAAGGTTACTATCAATTCTAAATCATTTGCAACACACCATATAGAGCCTTATGTGTCCAATATAATCAATACAAACTACCTTACACTTGACAGTAATGACTTCCCAATCATCAGAGAAACAAACACCAAAATAGAGGGTATCCCTAATATCTATCTAGATGAATTGGAATGAGAAAGAGATTATGAGGCCCAAGCTAATGGTATTTGGGATGTTGTTTTTGGGAATTACTTGATACAAGAAGGTGGATTCATAGAGCCAAATCTTTCTAAGAAAGACACTGAGTCAGAAGATCAGAGCAACCAAGTTTGGGAACTATACTTTGATGGTGCTAGAAGAAGACATGGTGCTAGTGGTGGTGTTATGCTAGTTTCTCCTAAGGGAGAGAATTATTATTCAGATTTTAGATTCAGTTTCTCTTGCACTAGCAACACTACTGAATACGAGAGTCTAGTAAATGGATTGGAATGGGCAAGAAAGAGAGGGATCAAAGCCCTAAAATCTTATGGTGATAGTGAGATGGTTATCAGCCAAGTAAGAGGGATAAGTGCAACCAAAATTGATACAATGAGAGAATACAAGCACTGATTTTGGGATGCAATTTAAGATTTCCATGCTTTCAAAATGTTGCGATCCCTAGAAAGTTAAATTAGAATGTAGATAGATTAGCTATTGTTGGATCCCAGTATGATATTCCTAATAGTATTTCAAAAGAAAGAGACCAATAGAATATCAAAGTAATTTTTAGGCTTTTTATCCCTGATAATAATATTAATTAGCAATTGTTTTGTGATATTGCTATCAGGATTTAACTGTGTAGTTTTTGAGTCAAACTCATTGACTCATAATTCATGATTAGTGGTTCAACATGAACCCATCTCTCATGAGAATGAATGGAACACTTAGCACTCATTGTATCTAGGTGATGCTCATAGAGGTGAAGCACCGGGACTTCCCAGGAGGTCACCCATCCCAGTACTACTCCAGCTCAAGCGTGCTTAACTACAGAGTTTCCTCCATGGTTAAACCCACTCTACTTTCATCCTCATGGCAATTGTTTGCCAATGATGAACAAAATCTGCAGTTCTTATTTGAAGAGGATGTCTTCTCAGAACATAACCAAGGTAGACTAATGCAGAACTATGGTGACCAAGTGTTGCAACTTAGATAAAATAAAATGCCCAAAGGTCTTATCACCTTAGAAGTTGTTTTCAATAAAGATGATTAATTTAAAAGGAGTAAAGCTGGCCTGGTAGTCCAGCAAGAACATTGTGTTGAACTAGAGTTGGAGCCAGGTAAAAGTCTATAATTTGGGAAGGTAAATACTTATTCAGAAAGGTAGGCCTATACCCAATTATTTCAAGAGTTTAGTGATATATTTGCATGGCAATATGAAGACATCAAGGGGTTTAATCCAGCCCTTGCTCATCATACCATTGAACTAGAGACAAATGCCAAACCAGTCAAGCAAAAACAAAGGCCTTTCAACCCCAAGCTTGAACCACTCATGCATACAAAAGTTCTCAAATTAATAGAGAGTGGTACCATCTACCCCATAAATCATACTAGTTAGGTTTCCAACCTTGTTTCGGTCAGGAAGAAGAATGGGGAGTTGAGGCTATGTGTTGACTTCAGGGACCTTAATAGGGAATCCATCAAAGAACACCATCCATTACCCCCTATGGAGAAAATCCTACAATGTGTCTCTGGATCTGAGAGATTTTCATTATTGGATGGCTATTCAGGATATAATTAGATCCTGGTTTATGAAGAAGATAAATATAAGACTATGTTTACAACCAAGTGGGGAACCATGGCTTATCAAAAGATGCCCTTTGGTTTGTCAAATGCAGATGCCACTTTCCAAAAAGAAATGGATATGGCCTTTAAAAGACTTATGTACAAATTTGTACTAGTATACTTAGATGACATAAATATTTATTCTAAACATGCAGCAGACCATATCAAACACCTGAGAAAAATATTTGAAAGGTGTAGAGAATTTGGGATATCTCTTAATCCCAAGAAGTGTGTGTTTGCAGTTCATGAAGGGAAACTGTTGGGATATGTAGTATCCAAGAAAGGAATTACATTAGACCATGAGAGGATTGTGGCTATTATAGAGCTACCCCTATCACATCACAAGAAAGGCCTTCAATCTTTCATAGGAAGGATTAATTTTGTTAGGCGTTTCTTGCCTAATATTGTAGATTTACGAAAGCCTTTGACAACTACATTAAAGAAAAGTTAAGTCTTCAACTGGAGTAAATAAGGGAAAGCTAATTTCCAAGCTATTAAAGAGGCTTTGATAGAAGCTCCTACTTTGCTAAACCCAAATTTTAGTAAGGATTTCATCCTTTATGTTTATGGAGGTTCTAATGCCATATCTGCAATGTTGACCCAAGAAACTTTGGAAGGATTGGAGAAACCTATTGCTTTCTTTAGCAAAGTTTTAGAAGAATATGAACAAAGATATTCTTTTTTGTGGAAAAACATGTACTTATTATGGTGAAGAGCCTAAAAAAGTTTAGATGTCTATTGACTCACAATAAGGTACAGTTAAAGGTCACTCATCCAAGTGTCAAAGAGTTCTTGCTTTCTAAAGACCTAAATGAGAAAAGGGCTAGTTGGATTACTAAAGTGATGGAATATGACATTGATATCCAAACCACCAAGATAGTCAGAGGAAGAGGTATTTGTGAGTAGTTGACAGGAGATGATACCTTAAGAAAACAACAACAACTGACTGTATCCTTAATTGGGTATTTGACAGAAGAACATGCCAAGGCAGCAGGTTGGTTTCCTAACATGGTTCATTACTTAAAGATAGGGGAATGTCCTATAGATTTGGATTCAGAAAAAAGAAGGTACTATAGATTTCAATCTATCCGCTTTTTGTTGATTGATGAAATTATTTTTAGAAAGGATCGCAATAGTGTCGTTTTAAGATGTATTGATTCAGAAAAGATAGAAAATGTCCTATTTGAATTTCATGATGTACCTTCTAGAGGTCATTTCTCTCCTAGGACTACTTATTTTAAAATCATGAGGGCTGGATACTATTGGCCGTCTATCTTCAAGGATAGTCATGATTATGTGAGAAAATGCACCAAATATGCCATGTGTGTAGGAAAAGTGAAACTTGCAGCTTTGCCCCTTCATCCCATCAAAATAGAGAAACCTTTCATGAGATGGGACATAGATTTCATTGGCATGATTAATCCTCCATCTAGTGCAGGCCATAAGTGGATAATCACTACAACTGATTATTTCACTACATGGACAAAATATGTTGCATTGAAAGAAGCAAATGAGAGTGTTGTCCTAAACTTTTATGATGACATTATTCATAGATTTGGTACTCTAGACTCCATCATATCAGATAATGCATTAGCATTTACAAACCTAAGAGTGACTGAATGGGCAGTCAAACATGGTGTTTATTTGAACACAAGTTCAAACTATTACCCTCAGAGAAATGGTTTGGCAGAATCAACTAATAAGAACTTGATTAGGATAATCAAGAAGATATTACAAGACAACCAAAGAGATTGGCACACCAAATTGAAATCTGCTTTATGGTTAGATAGAATTACCCCAAAAAGGATAATTGGGAATTCTCCGTACATGTTAGTGTATGGAAGAGAAGCTAAGTTGTCAATTATAACCGAATTGCCAACTTTGGACTTAGCTACTCAATATGTCTTGTTTGAAGAAGGAGATCCTTTTCAAATTAGGTATGCTCAAATTATGGAATTAGAAGAACACAAAGATAAATCCATGAAACATATGGAATTCCATCAAATGAAAATGAAGAAAATTTTTGATAAAAGAGACAAGGCCAAAAATTTCAAAGTTGGGGACGTGGTCCTCAAATGGGATGAATTCAAGACCAAGCCTAGTAGACATACCAAATTCAATTCCTCCTGGGGAGGTCCATTCATCATCATAGAATGAAAGGAGTGTAATTAATTTCAATTATAAACTCTTGGAGGAGATCCCTTGCCCATTTCTATGAATGAATTCCATTTGAAGCCTTGTTTTGAGGTTTGTCCTTCCTTGTAAATATTTGTGAGTAAGTTTCCCTATTTTCTGTTCCTGCTTTCTAGGTTAGTTTCCTGCTTTTCAAGAAGTGCTCGTGCATAGTTAGTAGTTCCCCTTCTTGGTTTCAATCTATTTCCAAAGGTTCTATTTTCTATCAGAAGATGAATCATATGCCCAACGGATATCAAAGGTTACTAGTTCTCAATGTCTAGCAGGCTGACATCCAGCAGAAATCACCAAGAATGTTACCCCAAATTTTTCATGTCATGTAAAATTGGCTACAGGTGGAGTGAAATGAGGCTCCCACAAGGGTTGATCCCAACCTATGAGATCTTTAAATTTTCTGGTCTTGGTTGTGTCCTCTGTAACCTTTTCAGCCTCTAGTTTATCCTTGTTCATGCCAAAGTAACCTAAGTATAAAAAAAAACCTATGCAATTTTGATATAAAACCTAGTTGTTTAGTGCCCTATTCTATTTTATCATTACCTTTTTGGGCCCCTTAAGTTCCTTAAATTCCATGTGTGTATTATGCCTTTCCTTTAGTCTCTTATTCGCATAATGAAAACTGAATATTATTATTTGTCTGGCGATCCTGAGATTTCCTTAGTCGCGTGGTCTCCATAAGGAAAGGAATATTCTCATTTGATCTGGAGACTCCGCGACAGTCATTAGATCATGTTTGGTCAAAATGCAGTCACGTGACCTCATGAAGTGACTTGGAGTTAAAAAAATATCCAGAGATCTCGCGACTCAATTTATTTTTCTAACTCGTGGGTATAACTTATGTTTAGGCTGGGTCAGGTTAAAGCCTTGCAATCGCTAGGTCTCGTGATGGAATCAGGGTTAAGAAAAATGATCAAAGATCATGAGACTGCATTGCCACTAGGTCTCTGAATGAATTCATTGTTAAGGATGGGTTAAGTCAAGATTAGTGTTGATGTCAGTGTCAGAGGTGACAAGGCAAGTGTAACCAAATAACAGGGGGACGCGTGTCATAATGGGCCTAGTTTTCATATGCTCAATCTCCAAGTCTCATAATAGAAACAAATTATTCAATATTATCTGGTGACTTTGAGATTTCCTTCATTCATCAAGTCTCATAAGGAAAAATAATATGCCAAAGTCATTTAGAGACTTCCCAACAGCTGTTGATCTTGATCAGATCTTGCGGTGGTCACCAAGTCTCTGAATGATTTCACATTTTATGAAAAGGTAAGGAGATTACATGACTGCATTATTGTCAGGTCTCATAAAGAAACCAAGGATAAGAAAAAGGTCTAGAGACTTAGAGACATAAGGGAAAGATGATAACCTGGGTAAAAGATGGGTTAGTTATGAGTCAAGGACAAAGTCAAAGAATGAGGATCGATGGCTGCAATTTAAGGAGGATGAAGATTCAAATATCAATCATTGATCGAGATCCTACACCACCTAACCATTATAATTTGAATATTTAAAATTATGAAAATATGATTCTCAGAGTTCATAAGTAGTGGCGCGATTTCTCAAAAAATAGACAGAGAGATGGTCGAGCCGACTTCTCAGAGGTACATTTATGGTGATCAGTAAGATATTCAAAGTGAAATCTGATATTTATGAGGATATTTTCATGGCATTTATGAGTAGAATTGACAAAGATAGGGTTTTTGATTATTCTATTGCATATGAATTGTAACCCTAATTCCTAAATCAGATTGACTCCTAAGCTTGTGTGCTAGGGGAGTAGTCTATATAAGTTAGTTTTCAAGATTTTAGCTTAGGATTTTCCAGTTGATGAAAATTATATGTGGTATTTCTCTGCCCTCTAATTTTT
Organism: Thuja plicata; assembly: GCA_018584345.1. Lineage (NCBI taxonomy): Eukaryota > Viridiplantae > Streptophyta > Pinopsida > Cupressales > Cupressaceae > Thuja > Thuja plicata. The sequence continues at coordinate 735,329 of MU228083.1, read as the reverse complement.
ATTAGTTGTAAATTTTTCATTGATATTCAGATATTGCAAGGTATTCTGTGACATCCTTTTTGCCCTCATGTCTTCCTTGTCTAAATTTCTCTTATTGAATTAAGTATATTGAATGTTTTTAGAGATATCTTAGGGTTTCTGAGCCTTCTTCCTTTTCTGAAATTCATGTGTACTCTTATGGATGATTTGATTTGAATGATTTTGTGGATATTATTCAATCCCTTGTCACTCTGTCTCATTCCTGTGCCTAGTTGTAGAAGTGAATGTTTGTTTGCAGGTTGTAGTCTATGTCTAAATTTCTTAGGAAAGCTATTGTTTGTGAAATATTTTCTTTCCTTTAATATCCTCTTTCTATTTCGAACCTCTCTATGAAATATTTATGCAAACCTATTTAGAAAGTTGTATTCTCCTAGACCTAAGTTTGTGTGCTGATCTCACCCATTGTACTGTGATTCAAATTACCTTCGGTGTATCACCTAGTAGGATAGTTTTCTTATCCAGTTATTTCCCTTACATGCATTCCTTCTATCCCTTTTCCCTCAAGAATTTACTTTTATGTTAAAAAGAAAATTTAGGTGATTATCCAAGAGGAACTAGTCTAGAACCTAGAGGTCTCATTTCAGTTAGAAAAGGTCCCACAACCTGGAAATGATTCCCATGTTATACTAGATTATCAAGACTACAAGAGCTTGACCTAGGGTGTAAAATTTAGTGTGTAACATTTACTACATGCAATTTGAATGCACAATGTAATGATCAACTATGTATTTGAAAATTTGAATCTGATCAATACTTAGAGTACAATATCACTGTTAATATGAATACAAAAGTAATGTATTTCAAATACATTAGCTGAATAGAAATGTTAAAGATGTGTACCTTTATGCAATATTTTAATGTTTATAATTCTCATACTGCATTGTACTTTATCTTCTGCATTCAAGCAATTATGCAACTCAGAACAACAACCACTCAATCCATAATTAATTGTAAAAGTAGTGTCAACCCATCAATTTAGTATGCAAACTAAACTGGTAACACAATAATCATAGAAATGTGTTCATGCTTTTCTCTCAATTGATCAACTATTGGAGGTCTAGTAGGTAACACAAATTTAGTATCCATGTATTGAGTGACATCATTTCTAATACCTGATAGGTGGAGTATTATCCTGCTTTGTCATGATGCAAAGTTGGCCCTGTTCAACTTAGGCACATCCCTTTTTCTCATCTTGTGATATTTTTCTTTAGTCTGTAAACTCCCTTTATAAGCACACACGCTCTGATACCAATTGTTAGAATAAATGAGAGGGGGGGAGTGAATCAGTGGTCTCAAAAATTAATCCAATAAATCAACCCAAAACTTTATACCACAAATATAAAACCTCTAGTTATCTTTAGTCCTACAAGATGTATGCCTTGTGTGAATCTAACATGTATATATTGCTCAATGTTTATACATTTTATCCTTTCCTTTAGCTTTACCAAATAGTAGTCTATCTTTTCTTAACCTTTACCGAAATATAGTAAATAACTTAGTGTTTACCAATCAATCCTATTTTAGTAATGTGTAAAGAAAAACATCAAAGCAATGGACCATATACACATTTGACACATGGATTTTTAACATGGATATCTTGTTAGCGGAAAAACCATTTCAGACCGGTAACCCAAAATTTTTACTCTTTGAAGTGAGATCGGTGAAGAGCCAACCTTGTTAAAGGTTACAAACACAATGTTAAGTGCGACCTTGTTAGAGGAATTATCACTTAAAGTTTACTACTTGACTTAGCATTCACTATGTTGTCTACATGAAAACCTTTTGATACTCCTTGGATGTATCTCAATATATAAAGGATGGTTAAATCCTACTCTGTTAAGAGATTTTATGAATCAATAACTAAACTGAAAAAGTATATGATCTGTTCATAAATACAACTTAATCTTGTAGATGTTCATATCTATTATAATCTCATAATACCTCTTCTAATCAATGCTCTCTTTAATTCCTTTTCTCCACTTCTTTCTGCTTGGTGAATGTTGTTGCTTCTCTGTTGCTCAATGTCTGCAGAACTCTTAGCTCTGTTCTTTAGCTTGAATGATCAGATCTATATGAAGACTTCTACCTTCACCAAAATTATCTTCAACATTCATCATTTGATAATTAATTACTTGTCTCTTTATATAGACATGATTCCACCATTTCTTGTCCTTATTTTCTACATTGATCACTTCTTGAACTGTAAAACTCGCCATGATTTCTTTAGTTTTAATCTCTAAAACTCTCCTTGGTTTTTGGAATAAAACATGCTTTAAATCTCCTTCTTATCTTTAGCTTTTAACTGATCGATGAAAAAAAAGTAATCAAACAATTAACTCTATATTTATCTACTTCCAGCTAAGTTGTTTTTTCATTTTCCTAACTTCAGTTCCTATCGATCAACACTTCAGTTGTGCTCGGTGACTACTACAGATATCTCAAGCATCAACTTCAGTTCTATTTGATGACAATTGTAGTTAGCTCAGTAATTCTTTCTTGGGTATCACTTTCTCGGGTAACACTGTCTGTCGGGTAACACTGTCACTCGGTGTACATGATTATTGATGACAAAATATTTGTTTCTTCAGATCTTTAAGTGTTGTGAAAATATGTGTATGATAAATCATACCATATAAAGTTGACATCAATGAAAATATAAAACATTAACTGATTTAATGTTTTGCACTTACCTTCTACGTTTTGGTGATCATCAACTTTGTCATCTTCAAACATTTAATTAGCTATTATTCATAAAGTCTATGGGTCACTAAAAAAGTATTGTTAGTGCAAGAAAAACTCATAAATCTTTGTGAAAGGAGTACCGCCTACCCCATCCCTCTATAATCAAGAAAATAAAAATATCAGAAAGTATGAAGAATCTAGGTGTTCCATTTCACATTAGTCATGGTAAATAAAGAAAGGCACTTGGAACCAGTGGCACCTCTTTGTTTCCCTGAGCCTCTAAATCAATCAAAAGGCATCCTATTTTTAGCACATGCATAGCATAGTCAGTTATAGAAATGTTCTGTCCTTTAGTGATCTGAGCCTGATCATAATCTTTACACATTATTTTAATCGTCATCCTAAATGACAGTAGAAATAGTTTTCCAGAGATCCTAGGGTTCTAAAATGGACAAGACATTTTTCCCAGTGAGTCACCATTTGTTATACCCTGCATACCTGGCCATACATTTTCCCCCTCGTGAAAAATGATAGATTCCCCTATTTTTTCTTTTCACTTCCTTTGTACTTGTTTTTTCTACTATGTTTTCCTCTAGAGTCCCAGACTCTGGAGTTTTCCCCTCCTAGTCTCATTTTTTCGCCAGGCCTTGGGTCTTCAAGTTCCATAATCCTTTTAGGTGTTATGCTAATTGGATCTCTGATCCCTAGAGCATGAAGTATTAACTATCAAATGAAGTACAAATTCATTTAATTCCCTTTCCCTATTGAGCTATAAAAAGTCTTTTTTAGGCTCATTTTGATCACCAAGTGATTAAAAGCTATCTTGAGACCCCTTCTTTAATTAGGTATTCTAGCTTCTAAATTGGTGTGTCAATGCGAGGATTTGATTGTGCTTGAAGTGTTTTTGAATAATCTCTTTGTAGATCTGTGTGACATTCTATTCAAGTAGTTTTTTCCTTGCATTTGGTGAGATTCCTAGGGCTTTTCTTTCTATGTTTGCATTTTTGGTTTTTGTCTTTCTTCCCTTTTGTTGCTTATGGTTTTTCGTAGTATAGAAAATAAAGGTTTTTTGAGTAAAATCCCTCACCCTAAAATTAATTTAGGGCCTATAATTTTGTTATTTATAGGGTCTCTCATACCCTAGAGTCTGGTGTCAAAGCATTTGTCATCACATTTCTATGTTTTTGGCATAATTTAGGCTTTTAAATTTGTCTATATGATGCCCTAGATTGAACTTTCAATAGTTTACAAGCTACATTATGGTTGTGTGTAAAACTTAGGGCTTGTTAGGGTTTTCCTTGTTGAATAATTCCATTCAACCTAGTTGAAAGCCATGCATCAAGACCAACACTGTTATTCAGGTTTTCGCACCATTTTCCATGTTCTCAATGCACAAACTAGTTGTTGGCTTGCGCCACCTAGAATTTTTGTTCCCAACCTACTGGAGGCTTTCACGGCCAAGATTCAAATCGTTGGAGTTAAAACAAACACTCATTAATATTTCCTTGATTTTTGTTCCTCGAAACCCCATATCCAAAGTATTTTTGACTCCAAAAATTTATTATGGTGGAAGTTTCACTTTTGTAAAGGATTCTGGACTTTACGATCTAGGAATCCTATATCTAGCCTACTATCTAAAATTAGAAGGGCTTCTATTGGATTCCCAATCTAGTATTCTTAGCCTCACTTTCAATTGAATCCTTTAATAAACCCATTGAATGTAGACTTCACGTCTAGGAACTCCATCCTTAATCATCCCTCATTTTTCAAAGAAGCCTACACCCATATTTTGGGACCCTAGTCCCCAAAGTATGTTTATGAAATAAGGTTCATTATATTATTCCATAAATTAATTTAGTTTCCTTGTCTTGCAAAGTAATAATATGGATACAATGATATCATTGTCCAAAGTTCATGAAGTAGAAGCTGGGTTGGCACTTGCAGCCTCATCTGGAAAGAGGTATAAGGCCGAGAAAGAATTAGAAAAGATGCCCCTCACCTGTTAGGATTGAGGGACACTTAGAGGGGGGTGAATCAATCTTCCAAACTTAATTACCTTATTAAGCTGATTACACAACCATAAACCAAATATAACTGAAAGTAAATAGTAGAATCATAAGAAAAACATCCACAATATTATAACACCATGATTTTTGCATAGAAACTCAGTTAAGGGAAAAACCATGATGGGGATGAACCCACAAGTAATTACTTATGTAGTAATAAAAAACCTATTAAAGATTTGAGTACATAAGGGGAATGCACATGTATTCATGCTTAGAGCCTAGAAATCATTGCTCAGATTACAACATATGAAGGCTCACTTCCATACAAAATGATTGAACAACAATCCAACAAAATTTAAAATGAGAAGTATCATCAACTATGCATGTGAAGTTCTATGTAAGTGCAAAAAAATTCTCCTCAACTACCAATTAAACCTTTGATTACTATTCCTTTGCACACACAACATGTATACATATCATATCTTACAATTTCTATATTAAATCATCATAAAAAATTGATCTTATATATCCATTTGCAAACATAATATCTCCATTAGTCAGCCCCAAGAACAATATGAGTAACATGTGAAGTGTCAGCCAGATCCAAGCTCAAAATGTGTTCCTAACCTCGAACAAAAAAATCATGTCATCTTTATCGTTTACAAATCTCAAACCAATCAAATAATTGATCTGTTAGGACCACTGATTGATCCATGAGCATACTATCACTATTCTCTGTATAATAGATACTCAGAATATCATAAATCAAACTTATGATAATATTAACTATTTTGAACATAGAGAAAGGTGTGTGTGTGTGTGTGTGTGTGTGTGTGTGTGTGTGTGTGTGTGTGTGTGTGTGTGTGTGTGTGTGTGTGTGTGTGAAAACTGGTCTAAGCTAGATATACAAGACTTCAATGAGTCATTATTCAATTCCTTGAAACAAACTAAATTAATGAAATATAAAAGAACCAAAGTGACTCATTTCCTTCTAGTAAATAGGAGTATGAAATTGCTCTCAGATCATTTCAATATGCAAGTTTGTTGTTCATTAAAGATTTAGCTAAGATATGTTTTAAGAAACCCAAAATGAAATGTGTGATCTAGGATTTGAGATGAAAATGCTTTGAAAACAAACTAAACAATCTGACAATGCTTAAATGATAAATCTAAATGCTAAGATAACTACTAAGAAAAATCTGCATAATAACAATACAAAAATTTGGATCTTCATGAGGAAATGAGGTCGTCTTTTATAGAAAATCTCTCTTGAATCAACGGTCAAGATCGAAAGTGAAGAACGAACATTATTCAATTTGAGGAAACAATATCCATGTGCTCGGAAGATGATTGGTTGAGAGGGTCAATCATTTAAGAAACTTCTAAAATCTATTTTTAGTTAATTAGATTGTTTCCAAAATTAGAAATAGAAAAGAATTAGTTAATTAAATAAAATATATTTATTTCTAATTTGTTGTTCAGTTAACTAAAATGATGACATAAGATGCATTTTAAATATTTAAATGCATTTTAATTCAACTTTATTAATTTAATTCCTTTTTTGAATTTAATTCAATTTAGCAATTTATTTAACTAATATATTGAAATATCAATTAAATAAATAACAAGTTTATTTGCCAATGTTTTGTGATTTTAGGAATTAATTAATGAATCAAGTGCAATGATAGATTAGGACCTAGGGTTTAGGTCAGATCAGACTAAAAATGATGAATTGTCTTTAGGGTTTAGGACTTAGGATGATCAAGATTAGGGTTTTCTTGATTAAAGATCCAGATTGCGGATATAGTGTTTGGATGACCATTTTTAGGTCATTACATTTACTCTTCTTTTAATTGATGTGTGACCAGCGCATTGATTCAAATACTTGTTAGTGATGAGATAAATAATAGTTTGATTTGAAGTGATGAAACCATTCTTGTCGAGGAAGACCGACTCCGAGCTTGATTGGACGGAGATTGATCAAAAGATATAAAATAAAATTGTCAATTTGATTTGAAGAGATGAAAATGAACATCTGTTGGGAAACCTTAAACCTTTTGATTGGTTTGAATTAATAACCAGTTTTCTTTGAAGTGATGAAACTAATTATCATTAAGAGATTTGATTTAGTAGAAATTGACTTGATTTGAAGTGATGAAGCCAATTTGATCAATGTGTCTAGTTTCACAAATGAACAACTTGCCTAAGACCAATCTTGTCTGGTTTTTAGTGTATCCATCACTCTATAAGATGATTGACTAGGTTTCTCTTGATTAAGGATAATCTCAACTTGATTTGATGTGATGAATTGAAGATGCCCAAGGTGATGGGGTCTTACTTGATGATGTGATCACTGGACTATTAATATCCTGATCCTGCCCCCTTAGGAGAAAAATAGAAATATGGCTAGGTGCACCAGTGATTAGAAGTAAATTGATTGAGTAAGCTGAGGCCAAAAGAAACTGGTCTGGTTTAAAAGGGGTTACAAGCGTTTAGGACCGAATATACACTTGGTTGAGGTCCTGCTGACCAAGGTTGACCAAAATTGGTAGGATTGACCAAGTTTGACCATAATTCTAATACATGGATTGCGGAAGAAAAGCATGAGATATTTCCATTGGTTCAGAGTCCAAAATACTAATTGCACAAGAGGTCAACTGTGGTTGACTGAAAAATTCAACTATCAAATTTGACAAGTAAAATGATTTTAGATTTTGATTTTGATCCTGAAAATAGAATAAGGACAGTCGAATTAGCCAAGGGTGTCATTTTTATGTCAATCAATGTACAACTAACCACTTGGAAAAAGAAAGATTGATCGATTCGAGCTTCAGATCCCACATCAGAGAGTGATAAAGATATTTTGCAGATTTCAACACCATGCATATATAATGCAAAACTACCATGAATGCAACCTAGGATGTAGTCACCGGATTTTAGATTTGAAATTTTCATCATCGATAATTTTGGGACATCAAAGTCAATACAACCCTTACTGGTGCCACCACCACCATAAGAATATGAATAAAAATTTCATCAAATAAGATAGGGAAACTAACGTAAGCATTAGGGCACAAAAGCCAAGATGACCTGAATGTTTCTTTCAGTTGATGTTGCAAGGGTACACTAGTATCAAGGCATTCAAATTTGAGATGACCATGAGTGCGATCTTGCATAAACAAGTAGAATAATAATAGTGAAGGAGATAGATCTGACCTCACCTTGGCGTGTAAGTAAACATGATCAAGGGATGTGAGGCTTTTCTTCCTTAATGTAGGAGCTCTTATCACATACACCCAATTTATTCGACGTTGTAGGATCATCAAGACTACACCAACAAGAAGCAAACAAAGAAAATATTAATGAAAATCAATGATAATAGACAAAATACAAAGAGAAGTTCAACATACTTAAGCCAGTTTTGAAGTTTTTAGATGAGTACATCTATGAGGTGTTGAGAAACATTGTTGTGCTTGTTGGTGCATTGTTTTTGATTCTTATTGATCTTTCGTTTACATTTGCATCACGTTATCTGATGTGTGTTAAGAAACAAAGATGTATCCTAATAGGTAGTTTTGAGAAACACTTTTGGATTGGGGTGTTGAGAAATACATGTTGCCTTAGTAGAAAAGTATCCTTCAGAAATGATAAGATGACTAACTCTGATCAATTTGGTCAAATGTGGGGGCCTTTCCCCCTAGTACTAAATTTTGATAAAAGATGACTAACTCAACTTACATTGTTGGGAAGAAACCAATTTGATTTCCCCCAGACCATGACTCCAGATCAATTACAAGCCATGAGGGTTCCCAAAAGAACCACAATCTCACAAAAGTGACTGAAAGCTATGTACAAACTAAATCGAAAAGGATTGCCAAAACTGAGCATTGATAGATGGAGCGTTGAGTACAAGAGGTGCCTATTTACCAAGTTTTCACCTACTTGGAAGAGATTCTATTTTTGTTACCAGGGCGCCAATTTACTAGGTTTTCACCAAGGCACATTTTCTTCTTTTTTTCATTATTTTATTGATTCATCAAGGCACCTATTACCAGGTTTTCACCAGGATGATCATTTTTTTCAGGACTTTTTTCCAATTTTTAGCTTTTCTTTAGGACATTTTTCACTTTTTCTATCTTTTTAGATATTACTCATTCTTAAGAAATATCACATTAGTTTTCCCCAAATGTCTAGCAAGGTGGAGGACATTACAGATGGATTAGAAAGCTGGTGTATAAGGCAAAGAGACAATGATGGATGAAGAAGTAAAATGCAACCCTCAGGGACAGTCTCCTCAAGATTACCTAATCTAGGGAAAAGGAAATATAGCGATGTAGGCTCATGGAGCGGTGTTGGATAGCATATAGGATAATGACCTTATGTCATGAAAAGCATGTTGTCCAAAAGAATGGACATGTCAAGAATTTTTTTTGAGAAACTATTTTAGCTTTTATCTTCTTCTTTTTCATCAAGACCAAGGGGTCAATTAGATAGGATAGTGATGGAAAAGCGTAATTAGGATAAGGGGTGATGGAGGTAAAAGTGAATATTTTGGGATTAGTGAAATGGATATTTATATATAGTGAGTATTGACTTGGGATAAGAAATATCACGATAAGGTACCATGGATGAGAGAAAGTGAATAAGTTGATGGAAAGGATAAGAATGTCACGATACATGTGTGTTAATGGATAGGCTCAACCTTATTAAGATCACCTAAAGGAACATGGATGTTGATGGGCTAGCTAGATGTAAGATATGATTGATGATATGACATGGAAGGAACTTGCCCCCAAGTGAGGAGTGCAAGTAGAAGGAATTATGCATGATAAATGTTTGCCAAGTTTTCATCATGGTACTTATTCATGGTGCCACAAGAAGTGGTTTTCACCATAAGATGGATTTATTTCTCTTTAATTTTGCTACCAAGGTGCATATTTACCAGGTTTTCACCAAGGCACTTTTTGTCTTTTTTTTTTAAATTTTTTATAGAGGAACTTTAAGTTTCTTGCTCTTTTTATAGTGCTCCTTTGAAGGATATGTTATGATGGGCCAAGGCCACTAAAATTATGCTCAAATATGTTGATAGGGTGATGGTAGGGAATGAAATAGAGAAAAAAAGATATTGTAGCCAAGGATTTATGTGATGGATTGGATAAGAGGAATAGAAGGATATGGGATGGATGGGTAGTAGGTACGTACGAGATATTGGATAGGGTATTGAAAGTTTTGTGTAGGGGTAGATGGAAATGGTGATAAGATCAACATTGAAATACACCTTAAAGGGTAGTGGACGGATGGAGGAAAAATAGATGGAATAGCTTAAGGCTTTGATGTATGAGTGGATATGGATCTTGGTACGCGAGGACCCAAGATGGATGGAGAAGGGGGTGAAGTATTCAAGGTAATATATTTTGGGACATGAGGACCCAAAATAGAGTTAGAAGATGGGAGATGTTTAGATGGAGATGAAGTGAAAGACTTTGCAAGCTTGGATGCCAACTCTAATTTTTCCTTTTTGTTCAATTCTTTTAAGAGAGACTTGGGAATCCACATAACTTTTGGCTTTCCTTTTATTTTGGATGATTTAAAATGCAATTCTTCCATGATGGATTTAAGAACCCATATTTTCTTTTATTTTCTTCTTTTCTCAGTAGACCTTTGTGGTCTCTTAAATATTTCCTTTTTCTTTGTAATCACATGTCGATTAGACTGGACATAGTGATCTTCATATGTAAGTGGATTCTTGTATTTGTGATTTTTTTTATTGTACATCTAAATTGCTTCCAAAATAATTGGGAACTATGGATGGATAGGTCTGATATGACTGGTTCATATAGATTATTTGATAGGGAGGGGTCAAGGATGCATGTCTTTTTTGATCTTGTTAGGGGATAGGCTAAGTGAGTGACAATCCAGAGTGATAGGCATGGTGGATGGAGGGATATCAGGACCCAATATAGATGGAAGGTTTGACGGTTTCAAATTTGGGATATAGGGACCAAGAATTGACTTGGAGGATGGAGAAGGTTGATGCTTATGTGCAAATGGAGGGAGATAAGGTGTGGAAGGGATATCAACATCTTTAGAGTGAGCTAAAAAACCAAGGCTCTTCTCTTTAGAATTTATCTTTATATCAATAGGTGCATGAGTAGCTTTGATAGGAGAAGTTGAAGCTTAAGGGGATTTATTTTTATGCAAGGGATTTTAAAGAATGATGGTTTCTAGATATGGAAAAATATGACAAGGGGATTATGGGATATTATGATCTTGACAAGGATCTTTAGATGGTGTAAAAAGGGTACTTTTCTCTTGATTTTCAATAGGCTCACTAGAGATGGTGGAAAGGATATCTTGATATTTCTTGGGAGGTGGATAAGATATAGGAGGTGTAAGAGTGTCTTCTAGGAATAAATGGAAGGGGATGATGAAATCATCTTGATCATTACTGATATTTGTTTCTTCACACTTTTTATTGTCCTCTTGACATGGCGCCACTTCTAAAGACATGGTAGGAGTTTTGATATGCATGAGGGATTCTTGACAGACTTCTGGAATATCATTCTAAGTAGGCACGATAGTCATTAAAGGACAATGAATATTTGGGTCTATGATCTTTGAAGCCTAGAAAAGACTCACAGTCATATGTATATTAGCTTGGATCTCTTTTAGAGGTATTCCTTGAGGGTACACATAGTCATTATTAGGCTCAATCTTTGATAGAGATGGTGTGGTTGGTTTTGAACCTTTAGGAGATGGAGGAATGGTGGAAGAAGTAGATGTGATATGTGAACCATCGCTAGACATGGATTCCTAATATTGATCATACTTTAGATTAGATAAATCATTAGAATTTTCCACTTGGATTATGTCATCATCAAGAAGATCTTGGATTTTATGTCTAAAACCTTTGCAATATGAGGTTTTATGCTCATTGTTTTGGTGATATACACAATAGGTACTCAAAAACTTCAATCCATGTGATGTGACTTGAGGTAATGTGATGAGATCATGCCCAAGAAGTTCTTCCAATGCTGATTCATAAGATTGTCCCAAAGGAGTAAATATTCTCTCTAAAGGATAATTAGACTCTTCTTGACCTATAATATCTTCCTCTTGCAGATAGAGAAGACTTTTAGCTGAATCTGTCATATTTTCCTCTTCACTCTCTTGATCAAAGAAAGGATGGTCATGAATTTGTTCTTGATCAAAGATAGGTTTGTTGTTCTTAGATTCCTCTTTGTTTGAAGAAAAGGGAATTATGAATGGGTCATGATTATAGAGAAAAGGAAAGATCGATGAGGACTTGTTGAATGGTGTATCCTTTTTCTCCCTTTAAGTCTTGGATTTTAGATTTCAAAGTTTGAATCTATTTTTATATGGCTGCAATAAGAATCTTTTCTTTCTCCTTGTTAAAAACATAAGGTTTAGCACATTTATTTTTAGCCATTGTAAGGTTGTCTTGACGAGCTGAAGTAAAAACTTATGTGTTGATTAAGTCCAAGACCGATGATAGTGATAAAAGGATAACTTCCAACTTAGAAGGAGAAGCAGAGACTTTGATCTTGAGTCAAGGTTAACAAACCCACACTCACAACTTAGAATAAGGACAATGTGGAAAAAATAATCGAATAGCTATGGACTGATCTACGGACTAGCATGACGATATCGAGGATTTGTGACAACAAAAGTATGACTAATCAACATGTTGTAACCGAAGACAAGACTAGCAAAAATTTATTATTTCTGATCAAGGATGTGAAACACAGTACAAAATTTGAACAGATATCCAGGGTACAACAAAAACCAAGTCAAATTTTCAAATCAAATTGGTGCAGAGCACCCTAGGGTTTAGCCAAAACCCTAGCCCCAACATTTTGAACAAGTTTTGAAAAAGTTCTTTCAACGAGCAAGTCATGTTTTGATTAGTCGCTCAGTCACACAGCAGCAGAGAGCAGCCAAAAGAATGCATCGCACACTCGTGAGCTAGTTATGTTTTAAGTCTGATAGTGCGTGAGTGCGCGATGAGGTACTAGTCGCTCAGTCATAGACGGCTAGTAGGAAAAATAGTGCGCGACAGCACGACAAGGAGCTCATCGCCCATTCGCGAGTCAATTCGCAGTCAGAGAAAATGCATAGCGAGTGCGCGATGGGTGTTCAATCGCTCAGTCGCAAAGACAGACAGTTCAGTCCGGGTGTGCGAGTGAGCGACACCCAATGCATCGCCAAGTCGCCGGTGAATCGCTAAGTAATGAAAAAGAATGACAAGTGTGCGACGAGCAGTAATTGCTCAGTCGCCAGGCAAAGATTAGCTCGGGAAGAGAAGGGGCGAGTGCGCGACTTGAGCTCATCGCTCAGTCGCAGAGTAGAAAGCAGCTCGAGTAGAAACAGAGCGAGTGCGTGACTGAATGTATCACTCAGTCACTGAGATAGGGCCAGCTCATCAGAAAGAGTAGCGAGTGCGCGACTGATCATATTGCTTAGTCGCCAATGAATTTCCAGCTCGTGTCGAAGTGCAGCGAGTGCGCGACTAAGGTGCGTCGCACACTCGCAGAGAAAGGAGCAGTTAATGTAAAAGCAGTGCGGGTGCGTGACTGAGCTCATCGCTCAGTCACCAAGGAAAAGACAGAATGGATAAAGACCTTGTGAGAGTGCGACTTGAGCTCGTCGCTCAGTCGTGAGGTAAAAGACAAGTTATAAAAGTCGTAGCGAGAGCGCGACGAGCAGGTCATCGCTCAGTCACAGAGCAAAATGTAAAGAAGGATTTTCATCCGCGACTACGCGATGAAGAAATAGAACAGTCAAATGGTCAAATAGACTGATGTGTCAGAAGGAGAAGACATTGAAAAGTATTAATCGCCAAACAGAGAAGGAATGACACGAAGAAAAGAAAGGTGACCAGAGTGTCGACCATGCAAAAAAGAGATGACAGGTTGCAGACGAGAATGAAGAACAGAGAACAGATGGAGAACTGAGATCGACAGGTAACCACCAAGGGTTACAGAATCGAGGAGAAGCCAGAGATAAATAGAGGAGAAGAATCTGAGAGAAGGTTCAGATAGTTCAGTTCAGTTCAGAGAAGATCAGACTTAGTTAGTTGCAGAGACAGAGTAGACTAGCCAGGCATATTGTAATCTTCTGTATTATAAATATAAAGAAGTTTGTCTGTACTTTACGTGTTCTTTTGTTTTGAGTAGCTTACTGTAAAGTGTTGTTTTGTTTCTGTTACATAAATATGGGTGCTTCTTGACTCTGATAATCTGTTCCATGGATTGTGACAGTCAAGAAGAATCCACCATGTATATTATGCTTGTTTCTGTATTTTTGTGGGATGAGAAGCTAGTCAAGAGGTCAGACAAGTCCTAGGCGAGCCTATGGTCCGGTTAGAGACTTGTAGGAAAGATAGATGAGTAAGAAGGTGCATGAATATAGTGATTCAGTCACGAAGAGTGAGAGACAGTAAGGAGTAAAACATTCGGTGGGTAGGGAACCTAGGATAGAGGGAACAGAATAGTCCTTCTGGTTAGGGTCTGAGAGTAGCCCTAAGAGACTCAAGAGTGATTCTAGAGAATCCTCAAGTAAAGAGGATTCCAGGTGAGATTCCTAGAGTAGAGTGGGAATTTCAGAGAGTTAGGTGACCTCCCCATCAGATTGGTATCAGAGCCAAGTTAAAGATTTGGGTTTGAAATCTATAAATGTTTCAACATACTGAAGAATCAGTAGAACAGTTAGCCATGGTGACAAATGTAGAATTGGCTAAAGAAGTGAATGAACAAAAGGAGAGAAATAGACTCCTTGAAGAAACTCTAGAAGTAATGAGGAAACAACTAGAGGATATTG
>MU228083.1:702278-714934 GCA_018584345.1 Thuja plicata | reverse complement strand
AGTGAGAGACAGTAAGGAGTAAAACATTCGGTGGGTAGGGAACCTAGGATAGAGGGAACAGAATAGTCCTTCTGGTTAGGGTCTGAGAGTAGCCCTAAGAGACTCAAGAGTGAGTCTAGAGAATCCTCAAGTAAAGAGGATTCCAGGTGAGATTCCTAGAGTAGAGTGGGAATTTCAGAGAGTTAGGTGACCTCCCCATCACAAATATTCTGTGTCTATTTTGCAATTTTCATTTTTTTCAATGTTGATGTTTCAGTTTGTCAAACACTTCAAGCATAGTATGATAAAATAACAATCACATCAAGAAAACACCTAATCCTATTTGGCTGGCAATGATGATACTTGTTTGAATCCTCTTACAATAGAATACCCATTTAAATTGGATAGATAGAATCTTGGCATCACTAGATCTCCTCCACGACACACACTTCTTGGACCTACCAAGCTTTGAAATTCTCAAGATTTGAGGATCTTGATAAATTTATTGTCTCAAAATAAGGGGTACATGAGAGGTTATTTAGGCATGTGCATCTCACAACGCCTGTATTTACAAGTAGAAGTGTTTTTTGTCCAGTAATATAAAAGTGTCTAGTAAGGATCTCTATTTGAATGTATCCTTTATGTCCATGCAAGCGTGATTGAGGCTGCTAACCCCACAAAGCACCTTAACACAAGTAGTCATGGTACGTGATTGAGACTTGAAGGCCCTACTTTGTGTCAGATGAGAACCAATTATAAGCTCAAATGGCATCCATCGTCTGAGACTTTAGTCTTGAGGAAGTATTTGATTATAGTGATTTAGAGTATCTTGGCATTAAACTATTCCCACTTGGGTCATTCTCCAAGGGTGAGTACTTTTTCCCACTTAGATAGGCCCTCTACAAGTTAATCATACAAACGGAGAATGACAACAATGTCATTGGATTTTTGATCATCCCTAGAAGGGCGAGATCACAATCTCCTAACATTCTTTCCACTCCTAAAATGTAAAACACATGTTCATTTTAAAATGTCTTGCATGTGAGGTTCCTACTTTAAAAAAACAAACATAAGATTTTGGGTGATTCTTGATCAAGGCAACCTGCAAGAAGACTTGTGAGTAGTTTTTTTGTATTTTGGGCTCTCTGTTAGTGTCCTGCAAACAATTGTTAGGCTGTAAAAATAGAAAAAACAAAAAAAAAGGCAATCGTGAGCGTTAGAGAATCAATAAAATCTTGTTATTTTTATCAATTTAAAATGAAAAAAACACATGCAATCTACAAAAAGGACATGGAAGTTAAAAATAAAAATATGAAACCTACAGAAATGACATGCAAGTTAAAAAGAAAAATATGCAATCTACAGAAATGACATGCAATCTAAAAAGAAAAAACATGCAGCCTACAGAAATGACATGCAAGATAAAAAAAAAATAAAAAAATATGCAACCTACAAAAATGACATGCAAGCTAAAAAATAAAATATGTAATCTACAGAAATGACATGCAAGTTAAAAAGAAAAACATGCAATCTACATAAATGACATGCAAGATAAAAAGAAAAAATATGCATCCTACATAAATGACATGTAAGCTAAAAATCAAAACATGCAACCTATAGAAATGACATGCAAGATAAAAAGAAAAACATGCATCTTACAGAAATGACATGCATGCTAAAAATCAAAACATGCAATCTATAGAAAGTACATGAAAGCTAAAAAGAAAAACATGCAATCTATAGAAATGACATACAAGATAAAAAGTAAAACATACATCCTACAGAAATGACATGCAAGCTAAAAAGCAAAACATGCATCCTACAGAAATAACATGCAAGCTAAAAAGAAAAATATGCAATCTACAGAAATGACATGCAAGAAGAATGCAAATGTGTTAGAAAAGTGATAGCATAGAGATGGAACACATTGAAATAGAACTCAAAGGCGCTAACAGAATAATAGATAGAAGATAGAAGAAATTTTTGAAATTTCTCCGTGCTAAAATAGAGATGAAACATGTTGAATTACTTGCAAAATTAGAGTATGGACAAAATTTTAAGATTTGCAAAATTAATTCCAATGTGAGGACAGAAATGAATGATCTACCCCACGGTGGGCACCAGAAACGTGTCTGTCAAAATTGGTCTAAGCTAGATACACAACAGTTTAATGAGTCATTATTCAATTGCTTGAAACAAACTAAATTACTAAAATATAAAACAACCAAGGTGACTCATTGCCTTCTAGTAAATAGGATTATGAAATTTCTCTTAGATCATTGCAATTCCAGTGACTTTAGACTCTATCTAAATGAAATATTTGAATTATTTTAAGCTAAATGATATGCAAGATGCAAGTTTGTTGTTAATCCAAGATTTAGCTGAGATATATTTTAAGAAACTCAAAATGAAATGTGTGATCTAGGATTTGAGATGAAAATGCTTTGAAAAGAAACTAAACAATCTAACAATGCTTAAATGATAAATCTAAATGCTAAGATAACTGGTAAGCAAAATCTACATAATAACAATACTAAAATTCAGATGCTTTGTGAGGAAATGAGACCGTACTTTATAGAAAATCTCTCTCGAATTGACGGTCGAGATCGAAACTAAAGAACGGACATGATTCAATTTGAGGAAGTAAAATCCATGTGCTCGAAAGATGATTGGTCAAGAGGGTCAATCATTTAGGAAACTTCTAAAATCTATTTTCAGGTAATTAGATTGTTTCCAAAATGAGAAATAGAAAAGAATTAGTTAACTGAATAAAATATATTTGTTTCTAATTTGTTTTTCAGTTAACTAAAATGATGACATAAGATGCTTTTTTAATGATTTTAAATGCATTTTAACTCAACTTTATTAATTTAATTCCTTTTTTGAATTTAATTGACAATTTAGGAATTTTTTAAACCAATATATTGAAATATCAATTAAATAAATGACCTAAGGTTTATTTTCTAATGTTTTGTGATTTTAGAAATTAATTAATTAATCAAGTGCGCTGATAGATTAGGAGCTAGGGTTTAGGTCAGAGCAGACTAAAAATGATGAATTGTCTTTAGGGTTTAGGACTTAAGATGATCAAGATTAGGGTTTTCTTGATTAAAGATCAAGATTGGGGGTATAGGGTTTAGATGACCATTTTTAGGTCATTACAAAAGGTAGAGTATACCTTACTGAAACTCCTACTAGGTTCACTGACCAAAACTCCATTTTACCTGTCTATATCAAACCATATACCAATCTCTATATCCTATGGCAATTTTCCCATACTTAGCCAAATCTTCATTCTAACCTTCGGTAACTCGAAAACATGATAAGTGACCATAAGAATCATGTATAGTTTCCATATATGAAAAAATACAAACCATCCATGTCAATTTCTCTTTCCAACAATCTCTCCCTTTGGCATTGATGGCAACACTTAGTGAAAAATGACTAAGTGTCCAAACAAAATGCCAAACTCCCAAACTCTAAAAATATCTCTCCAAAATTATGTGCTCCCCCTGAGATGAATACTTCATTTTTCACTCCTTATCTCTCCCCCTTTAACATCAATAGAAAAGGTCAAAAACAAAATAAAATTATTCTACCAAAATCCTATATATCTTAAGTATATAGAAGTATGGAGGATACACTTACAAAATTTTCAAAATATATGAGAAAGTGTTTCTCATATCAGAAAAATTAATGTGCAAACTCTTCTTCATGCTCTCAACTATATCAATCTATCCACAAAGTGCATATTCTAGCTTCTCTTTAGCTATAAGATCTGATAAATTGGGATGGGAATAAGCTACCTTTGCCTCCATTAGGCCATTGAACAAAATCTCCAACTTCGGTGAAATATGGGTTTGAAGTTCACTGGTCCTCCATTTTATCATGTCCTTTTTAGAAATAAGTGTCCTAATCTTGTCATTCAAAGATGTAACTTCTAATGCATAACTAGAGGTTGAAGTTGTCAAAGGATCATATGTTTCAGACAACTTTCTCAACTTATCCTCACTTTCACTTATGATTTTCTCAATGTCAACAACACACTTGGGATAATCAATACATGCTCTAAAGATGTTTCCACCTTTGGTTAGAGCATCCTTCAAATTCTTAATACCAATCCCTAAAGATATTTTATCTTGTGTAATTGAGGAAATCAACTCATCATATCTTTTCTTAGAAAAAATATTTCTCACCTTCACCAAAGCTGAGTCCTCTAGAGAATGAAAATGATAATAAAAAACATTCAATAATCCTTCTAGATGACCTGATAGAGAATCATCCTATTCTAGATCATAGGTTGGAATAATATTTCCTAACACATCTGATTCCATCACTAAAACTGCATTATACTTCATGTGAGTTTTCAAAATATGTTTTATCGCTTTGTCCAGAGCCACTGAAGAAAGTCTCATCATCTGTATAGGAATCAATGAGTCAAATTGAATAGGACCATGAATAATCATGTCATATATGTCAGTATCTTCTTCAATAAATCATTCCACTACCTTTGTACTATATCTTGCCTCAAGTTTCTCAACTTTTTCAATCGAAACTTTTTCTTCCATCACCTCATCAGTTTGATCTTCACCCTTATCCTCTTTCTTATCTTTATCGTTACCCTCTTGGGTCTCAACATGTGTTTTTATATAATCAGTCATCTAAACATTATTTCCAACTTTTTCAACATTCTCCTTTTCATCACCAATGACATAGTCATTTTCAAATAGATTCATACGAATAACATAGCATGCCCTTCATTGTCTGTCATAGGTTGTACTAAAAATGTAATAGGAACTCCTACGATAAATACATCAAGTTCTTCATTTGTCATTTGATAATATGTACCCATAGTATCTAAAGGTTCAACATGTGTTTCATTCTCACTATCCTTCAGACAAACATCAAGTTTGTTATCTATCAGAAGCTTTGTAAGTACATTTGCAGTCTCCTCCATTATCTCATCAATGTTTCCAGACATATTTTTTTAAATTATTGTCTTTCTTTGGAACTCCTTTTCTAGCTCAAGTATTCTCTAAATTTCATCCATAGAAATCACTGGGAAAAGTTGCAGCAAGATTATTTCTCTTATTTCCTTATCCTTTTGTTGTGTTGAATCTTCTTCCTTCCAAAATTTTAAAGAGTTCATATGGAATCTCTGATTTCAATTCAATCAAGGCTCTATCATACTTGATCAAGTAGAAAATAACTCCTTCAATTAGTTTATTTTATTCCTCATCATATCTATTGTAATATATTTT
The DNA here is from genome assembly GCA_018584345.1 of Thuja plicata. Taxonomy (NCBI): domain Eukaryota; kingdom Viridiplantae; phylum Streptophyta; class Pinopsida; order Cupressales; family Cupressaceae; genus Thuja; species Thuja plicata. Next base: position 709,694 of record MU228083.1, on the reverse strand, counting down.
TACTTGAACCAAAATTCCATGAACTTTCATATTCTTAATTGCATCATTTGTAGAATAGTGTGGCTTACCTAAGTCAGTTTTAGGATTTTTCTTTGTAGGCTCCTCTTCTGATGTACAATTAATAACAATTCTTGTTGACTTAGCTCCTTTTGTCCTCAATTTATTCATTGCATCATGTGAATTAGTAGCTTCATCTTTGTCATCATCCTTTTCTCCTTTGTAATCTCTTTTGGGCTTTCCTTTTACTCTCTTTCTTGTAGATGTAGAACTATCCTTTGACTTGATTTATTTAGACTAACTTTACTTTAATGTAGATGTAATAGATTTATTTGACATAGTAGGTTCCTTCTTTGTAGTAGCAATTGAACTTCTTGTCTTTCTTCCTCTAGGTGATGATGTAAAAGGTATATATATAGGCAGGGTATGAACATCAACATCTATTGGACGTTCTTCTTCTATATTATGTTTCTCTTTTTCTTTCTCTTCAAACTTCTTCCTAGATTTTTCCATCTTTTCTTTAGTAATACCCATCTTCTCACCCGTCATTTCAAAATCTTTTATGATTTTCCTGTCTCTTGTAGGTCTATGAACCTCTTCATATACTTTAAGGTTCTTTTATGCATAAGTACCAAACCTTTTCTCAATCTTATCCACACATTTCTTCAATATGTCTTCTACATAAGCTTTAAGAAGTGAAGCATCCACCTCATAACCCATAGACATAATCCATGAGGTCTTAGGTTCCACTGCTTCCATTAAGCATTCATCAATATCAACCATGAAGCATATAGTATTCTCATATTTCTGTACAATTTTAGGAGTGATTTTGTATCTCAATTGCATAGATTCTTGAAAAATTTTAAAGTAACCCCATAGAGAAATTCTCCCCTATTGGTCTCCAAGCATATCATAGAAATATCTAATTTGAATAAATACAGGTTTTTATTCCTTCCACTTAACATTCCCAACTATAGGAAAGAAATTTATGAAATAGAAGAAAATACATACCAATAAGGATCCATACTTGAAAGTTTGTTTCTTGTCCTTCTTAACCTTTCCAAATTATCCAAAATTTGTTCTCTCAATGATTCATAGATATCATACTTTGCATCCTCCTTTACCATCTTGTAAGAAACATAGATAATAGTGATAGAGACAGAGTTCTCCCTACTGGAGTGAAATACCTTGTATCCAAGGACCATAGATGTGAACTTGAGATCAGGTTGCTAAATATTGTTAATAGTCATTTCTCGTTTGTCCCACTAAGAACCGATCAATCTAGTGACCATGTATTTCTTCATAGTCTTTATTGAAGGTACCTCACCATTAGCACAGAAACTAGTAACCGCCTTAAAAACCTCCTTGGTGATCTCATATGGTTTGTCAAGCCACATGAACTGATCATGTACACGGCTCGGGACGTATCAAACCCAATCTAACTCAAATAATTTTGGGAAATCCATAAACTGAGTGAATCCCTTCTCTTCTATTAATTTATACTTATTCTTAAGTAATGGATCCACACATAGTTCCTTGTATTGTTGTGCAATCACAATATCACCCAATTCTTCCAGATTGCAATGAATATAAGCCCTAATATATTCTACGTGCAATACACTATAGGGAATTGACAAAAATGAACCATCTAGATAATCTTCCATATATTTGTAAGGATGTTTCTTTAAAATGGGTCTTGGATTCTTGATAATATCAACAACAAGAGGCATATCCATGATTCTAGCTCCAAATAACAAAATGCACGAAGAAAAAGATTCTTTTCTTGATGAATTAGGGTTAAGCTATAAAATTATCATGAATCACTTATAATTGCCTTGAGATCACCTTCAAATGTTTTTCTATCACTTCTCCAACTCTCAAGGTTTAAAAGGATTAAATAAAAGGATTAAATGTCTTTTTGTTACTTTTCATAACCAAAAAGTGAATAATAGTTAATGCATTGTGTCCTAGCTTCAAATTGTCTTAGAATAGAGGATAGAAAATCCATTATCAAACTTTTGAAACATCGGTGAACACTCTTGCAAATGATAGAAATGTGTCCTTAATCGATCGCATTCATTTCAATATTCAATTTAGGGGTTAGGTAGAAGATTTTTCATGAAAAATCCCCTTTAGGTCATCGACCTAATCCATTCACTGATGAAATTTCCACACCAGATGCTTGTTTGATCCTTCCACTAGCATCAATTTTTTTCTTTTCTTACCCATGTCTTTCTCATTTCCTTCTTAACTTCATCAACATCTATTTTTTTCTTCCCTTTATCATTCTGCATGTTGTTTCTTTATACCGAACCTCATTTATTATTGTAACTGCAATTCCTAAAAATGTGACCATAATTTTTGCAATTAAAACATATCACATTTTCATACCTTGTGTTCATTGTATTTGTCTTTAATCTAAATTCCTTCACCATGTGTCCAAAATTGTTTCTGTAACAGGATATATTTCTTTGCTTCCCATAATTATTCACCTTTGATCTGCATTTATTTGATTTGTGTCCATATTTGTAGAAAGTTTAACAATAGCCAGAAAATATTGTACCATTAAGTCATCTCCTGCATTGATTCACTTTATGACCAAATTTGTTGCATTAAAAGCATCTCCCATTGAATTCTTTTCCATTAGGTTGTCTCATAGGTGTCCTTTTAGGTTCTTCCATTTGTTTGTCTGATAAGTTGTTTTTCTATCCAGATATAGAGTTTTCTCCCTTCTCAAATCCAAGTCCTTGTCTATCTCCTTTTGGTCTTAGGCTTTCCATCTATTCATCAAGCTTCACTGAACTAGATTTAGATTTTTATTTGAGTTCATTAGCAATAGCAAGCTCACTCATAAGTATCGCATTAACTCTTTCAAGTTCATTCTCATTATGTCTAGATTCCTCAAGATCAATCTGTAATTGTCCAACCTCACAATTCAGTTTATGACACTCCTCAGATTTGTCCTTCAAATATTTCTCAATATTTTTCTTTTCTTTAATCTCCTTAGTCATATTCATTACCATAGATTCCATTTCATGCTTCATATTATCTCTATCTTTAGTGATCTATTAACATTCATCATATTTCTCATTTAAGGCTTGTGAATCATCAGTGCTTCCTTTCTACTTTAATCATTCAACAACATACTTCCTTTTATCCCTAAATTTGTTCAATTGTTCCTTCAAATTCTCAATAAATATTTTAGCATCCTTGAGTCTCTTCTCCAATTGTAGGTTGTGATCATTTCATTTATCAATATCTTTAACTATAACCAAGATTTATCTTTGAAAACTGCTAGAAATTGTTAGATCTACCATCAGGATCTTCCTCAAGGTGTTAGACTTCCTTCAAGGCACAAAGATCTGATACCAATTATTAGGATTGAGGGACACTAAAGAGGGGGTTGAATCAATGTTCCAAACTTAATTACCTTATTAAGCTGATTATACAACCATAAACCAATTATAACTAAAAGTAAATAACAAAAGCATAAGAAAAATATCCACAATATTATAACACCATAATTTTTGCATGGAAACCCAGTTAAGGTAAAAACCACATTGGGGATAAACCCACAAGTAATTACTTCTGTAGAAATAATAACCCTGTCAAAGGTTTGAGTACATAAGGGGAATGCACATACATTTATGCTTATAGCCTAGAGCTCATTGCTCATATTACAACATATGAAGGCTCACTACCATACAAAATTATTGAACAAAAATCCAACAAAAATTGAACTGAAAAGTAGCATCAACTATGCCTATACAGTTCCATGTAAGTGCCACATAATTCTGCTGAACTGCCAATCAAACCTCTGAGTACTGATCGTTCGCACACATAGCATGTATAAATATCATATCTAACCATCATTATATGAAATCATCATAGAAACTTGATCTTATATATACATTTGCAAATATAATATCTCCATTAGTTGAGCTCAAGCACAATATGAGTAATGTGTGAAGTGTTAGCCAGATCCAAGATCAAAACAAGTTCCTGACCACGAAGAAAAACATAGTTATCATCATACATGTCTTCTCTATCATTTAAAAATATCAAACCGATCAAATCATCAATCTATTAGGATCGTTGATTGATCCATCAACATACTATCATTTTTCTTTGTATAACAAATAATCAAAATGACATAACTCAAACATATGATAACATTAACTTCTATGAACATAGAAAAAGGTAGAGTATACCTTATTGAAAATCCTCCTAGGTTCATTGACCAAAACTCAATTGTACCTATCTATACTGAACTATATACTGGTCTTTGTATCCTATGCCAAATTTTTTATACTTATCCAAATCTTCATTCTAACCTTTAGTAACTCCAAAACATGACAAGTGACCACATGAATCATGTATAGTTTCCATTAATCACAATATAAAAAATATCCATATCAGTATCTCTTTCTAACATCACCATGAGATACATCCAGAAGGGGTAGACTAAGGTTTCTAGATGGCTAGAGAGCTCCGTGAATAACATCATAGACATAGATTTAGGGTATTTTTATTTATAGATGGTAAAGAAATCAGCAGAGACTGCTCCCCCACAAGATCACTATATGCCTAGCTCAATAATTATAGATTACTATAGGTTATTTCTTTACTCTAGTGTATTCAATGCTTATAGCTCATCACAACTCTAGCCTACCATTATTCATAGTTTACTAGGAAATGTACCTAGCTAGACAACACAGATGTTGCCACATTATATGGATACACTTCATGTCATCCTCCACCTCCTCACCTTAGCAAAGGCAGGTGCCCTAGATGAGACATTCATAATGGCTAAATACTGGAAAGTGGAGATAGATAATAAAATATATTGTAATTCCCATTGGCTCACCACCTTGTGGAAGGACAGAGAAAAGATGTCAAAGACCATCCCATGGGCCAACTTTATTCCACCCATCCAAGGGATGATTACTATATTGATCTACATTTTTTGGAATTTGAATGCAAGGGATTACTCCTCTTGGATGTATTATTTTATCGCCACAATTCTCAGTGGCAAGGTTGTCTATGATTGGGGCCAGATCATTTCCAATAACATGGACAAGAAGCTTTGGGAAGTCCGTGATTCAAAACAATTTTATATGACTTCCTACATAGTATGGGTAGGTACTAGACTCAAAGGAATAAAAGGAGTAGAGAAAAATGAACATAGGGTAGATGAGCCGGAGGATGCTTGCTCGTGGGATCACTAGCCACAATTATGGCTAGAAAGGTTCGCCAGTATTTTTTTCTATATCAATAATGTGTTTGTATATAACTGTATAATAAAATTGATAGGGGATGTAGGATATCACCTATCTCAACATGTGATGACCCTAATAGAACCATGGGGGTGCTGGTTTTTGCAGTTTTCGCCCATGTATATATAAGAGTGTCAAGTTTTTTCATGAATCCTTACCTCCTCCCTCGACATAACAGCGATATGATAATTTTGCTCGAGTTTTGTAGGAAATTTTTTGAAACACAGGGGCTAATGAACAAGAAACACACAATACGGGTTGGATTCCCCTTTACCTATAGATATTTTAAATGTTCTCTCACCACGACAAAGGAGGTTGACCACAAATTTTCCAGTCTTAATCTGGAGAAGTGTGATTTAGCGTGGTTGAAATATGATCCTTGGGGATGGATCAAGAAATCACTCCCCAATGCATAGGAAGGCCATGTACCTCACCTTGAGGATTTTTGGGACAAGTTTCAATGCCTTGCAATATTTTCAATTCAAATCAATTTCCTTGATCAAATCATAATTAATTCAATTATTTCAATATTTCCTAAGGTTTGATCATTCTATTCATAATCTTATCTAATTAAAAGAAAACTTCCCTTTTAATTAAATAAAATAATCCTATTTAAAATAAAATCCCTCTTTTAATTAAATAAATAAAATCCTCACCTAAATCTCTCTTTGTGATGAAAAAAATAAATAAATCAAATATAAATAAATAAAAATTCCTTTATTATCTACACTTTGAATGCACATATTTCTAAGTGGTGGGATTTTTCCTCTTACTTACCTTTTTAGGGATTTATCCCACATTACTTTTGAGGATGCATTCCTCTTCACACTTTCCTTTATAAGGAGACCTCTCCTTCTCACTTAGAATCAAGATTTTATGTTATTGTTATGCTGTTGGTTTTGGAGAGCAATTTTTGGAGGAGAGTTTGAGCACTTGAGCTTGAAAATTGCAACTTATCTTTTCTTGTCTTCTTCTCTCATGCATCCATGGCAATCCATTTAGATTACTCTCGCACTTGCATGTTAGATTAGATTCATATTTCATTTCATAGAAAGATCTTGCATGTGTACTTCATTTCATAGATTAGTTTTCTTTCATGCATTATTATCATATAGAATAGCTTCCATTTTCATTTGCATTCATATTTGATGATTATGGAGACTAGAACTCTTGCTTTTCCTCTTTGAATCTCTCATTTTATGGTGTACTTACATGGGCACAAACTAGGTCTAAACTGAGGGCCTCCATTATAAACCCTTACACTCTATGAATAGAGAGCTATGAGTCACCATTTGAGACCTCATTCTTGAGCAATCTTGGATATAATGACTCATAGAAGTGTGTCAACATTTTAGCAAACATTTTTGGCACCCACTATGGGGTAGAATATTCAATTTCTAGCCTCATTTTAAATTTTTCTTTCAATTCTATTTTCCATCCACTTTGAGTCGAATATGACTCCACCACTGCGTCTGGGTCATCATTTTGGTGTGAAACAACTATAAATATGCCTATCTTTGCCCAAAATCAAATCAATGGAAAAAAAATTTCCCGAAGAAGCTGTACGACCCATTGCATAGAAATCAAGGCAGATTTTGGATTTTTTTGCACGCAGTCCGAGGAAGATTTTCAAAAAAAATTTAAAAAAAAAGAGATTTTTTTTACTATTAAATTTGATGGCCGTCAAACCATCATTCTACATGGACTCTTGTGACAGCCACAAAATTGTCAATTTTAATCCCACAGTCTGTTGACGTCAGCAAGGTTTGAAAAGTCTTTACCTTCACCATTGAGCTTTTCAGCTTTATAGTCTAACTTCAAATGATCATATCTTGCTCATATTTGATCCAAATTGAGTGCAATGTTTTTTTTTATTTTGGGTAGAAGTTCCTAAATATTACTGATCAGGCTTAAAATTGTCACCCTAACTCAGGCATTAGGGATACACGACAATTCCATCCTCACAATGGAAACCTCTCCTAGCTATGGGTAGACTATGAGTGAAGAGGAATCTCTAGATTCTAGGCCGGTTCCTATTTGATTTGGGATATCACCTCCTGATTTGAAACTTGATGGGGAAAAGGGAAAAAGGATTAAAAATGAAAGGGAAAATGGGGTGATACACCAAGAATGAATTCAGACT
>MU228083.1:649413-702109 GCA_018584345.1 Thuja plicata | reverse complement strand
ATTTCTCATGCAAGGCCAAGGGGCAGCTAATTTTCTTGAGAAGGAACAGAATTTCATTCACTTCCTTAAAATAATAACCAATTTAACACTTGCTAGAAAAGATGAAACAGGATTCGATATTGAAAAAAACAAGTACACAAAATGGGAGCCAAAGAATCTGGTTTATTTCTTCAAAAATCTGACAAGATGATTACAAAAATGGCCTTCGAAGCACCCAGGAATGAAATATTCACTAAAATACCCTCTCTCCAAAATCTGCAACCAGATGGACACAAAAATGCATGAAAAAGTGGTATAGGAACAAAGTAGCTCACTAAAACCTCATTTTTCACCAAATCTAAACCCCTCTCATGAAAATAAAAGGTCCTCTAAATAGCCCACATGGCTAATCTCAAAAATGAGATCTCCCTCCAAAAAGGTCTCCTAAACAGAAAGAAACCCCAAATCAAATGCCAAAACAATGCCTAAAAATTAGCCTCCAGTCAAGCCCCCTTCCAAAAGACATATCCCTAAATCTAAGACACGATTAGTGCCTAAAATTAAGCCCTTGAGGCTAAATTCAAAAATGAAACTAGCCCTCTAATAATACTCCCCTGAAAACACTTAACTTTAGCTATAAAATAGCCCTCTAATTTCATCTCCAAATCAACTCCTACAATATCCCTAATTATTGGCCTTTTATTAAGGATAAAAATCCTTTTACAATATGTGCCAATAATTAATAAATTTTAAAAATCTAAACCTAAGTCTAAAAGACCTAAATTCAAATTACAAAATTTTTTAAAAAATAGACCAAATACCATCACCTTGACACAATTATAAAATTCAAAAAGAATTTTTCAAAGGCAAAAGTGAATTGGCATTTTGCCATTCTCGATGCTAACTGGAGTACATTGTCACATTAGTTGGCATTTATTTCCTGCAGTCGGACTTCAGCTTTCATTTCATCCTGCATTTGTTTTTGATCTTTGCATTCGAATGAGGTAAAGTTGAAGGAAACCCTAGCCGGTCCATTTTATCTTTGAGTCTTCTCTGGACATGAAACTCGAAAATGTAACTTGAGATTGTCTGGATCTATGATATGGGATCATGCTTTTTCAAAACTAGACTTCACACTTTGTTATAACCGGGCATTCTTTGCGGAAATCAAGGTCTCTGTTTTCTTGGAACTCGGCTTCTATTTTGCTGGAGTTGATTTTTTTCTTTACCATTTTTATGTGAGCCCGATATGGTGATTTGGGGTTTAACTGGAGACTTTTTCCATTAAGCATGGGCTGCAGACTGGAGTGTTCACCCGCGAGTTTCCACTGCTCTTGAATCTTCCATAACATATGGCGCTGTTTATGCACATCCTCATTGGAGCTCGGGCTTCAGATAGTGACTTCTCTGCTTGGAAACTTATAGATAAGATGCTCTCACTCTACATTCGATATGGGTATTTTGAATATTACCTTTCTCTGCTGTTATTATAGTAACCATTTTCTCAAACCCCACTGCTGTCTGTTACTTTTTCTGTTTTGAATATGCTGCTTGTTACTTCTCTCTGTCTATCATTTTCAATGAATTCAAAATTTCCTTTGTTCATGTCACCTTGGGTGAGGAGAATTTGGGCTTTCTTTGACTGGAATTTAAAAACCTTGCTGTACATGCACATCTGGAACTCGGCTTTATCAGCTGAACTAGTTTTCCCTTGTATCTATCTGCATAAACACTGAAGTTTGAAACTGGAAACATATTTTAATTATAGTCAACCTTTTCATTGATGTATCTCTGATAATGAACATTGTCGAAGATAATCTTGATCTATAGGAACTCTGTTGCTAAAAATATCAATTGACTGGTAAACACTTGATGTTAAAATTCCTTATCAATGCATCTCTCTGTTTGTACCTTGCTGTTAACACTTCCTCCTTTTTGAAACATGAAGATCTCTGCTACAACACAAGTTATGAACTCACCATACTTGAACAGCTGTAAACAAAAAGCAATTTGCTAGGAACATGTGTTCAGTCATAGTTGATTTTCATTTCCTTATAGAAATATGAAGCACAAATTCATAACTCTCCCTCTTTGTATAGAAACACTGAAGCTTGACAGTCTACATGCATCAATAATGAAAATATTGTTGTTTCAAAGAGCACTTATGTGTTCATTTCTGTAGCTTGAAATTCCTCTGTTATAAAAACAAACCCACTGTTACTGAAGAGTCCTCAAGTCAATTGATGAACTTGAACTCTCTGTTTATGAACTGTGATTTCAGTAAGTGATCTTACTATTCTTTTCTACATATTTGTGAAGTTCGAGCATGGGCTCGTGACACTCACTGCATCTTTCAAATATAGCACAGAATTTACATAAAAATATGTTTTTCTTATATTATTATTTTGTCAATGCAAATGCATATCTTGTTATTATATTGATATCATCAGTAAATATGCAGTTCATGAAGTCTGACTGATGTATGGTGTCTTTAGGCTTTTATGTATTGCTTAGATCCAATTGGATCTAATATATTTCACACCATGATGTAGGATACAGGACCACTGAAGACCTAGAGTGCAGGACAAACAAAGACAAGATAGGACATGAAAGACTTCAGATGATGTAGATGAACCACTCCAAAAACTAGAAGACCTCTTAAAGGCAATATATAGAACCCTATATTCTATCATGCTTCCTCTTACTTTCTTTTCTGCATATGCACTCTAAGTTTCAGTATGCAAGATGTGACCTTAAAGGGACACTTGTCCAATACATTCAGTATGAATGCACAATGTAATGATCGTTTATGAATCTGAAAGTGTGAATTCGATCAAAACTTAGAGTACAAATATAATTTGATAATATGAATGTAATAGCAATGTATTTCTTTTGCATTGGCTGAACAATAATGTCAAAAAGATGTATTTTTATGCAAATTTTACTTTTTCCCCACATGTAAAAATTTGGGTAACAATTACTAGGTTTGAGTTATTTTCTGATTTTGGATTCCATATTTATCAAAAATGGTAGGTTTTGATCACTGTACCTATCTAATCCTTCATTTTGCAGCTTTCAAAGCCTCGTACGGGCTCATACGGTAACCTTTTTGGGTGCTTCTTTTTTTGAAAGTGCATGATTTTTTGTCTAGTTTCTAAATATGCAATCAGATTTATAATTTTTTGATTTTTCTAATGCTGACAAGTTTTGGGCTTTGTTGTTCTTTGGCTTATCTTCTTGATTACATCCTAACAGTGGTTTGTAGGACGCTGAATAAGAATACTAAAAACACAGACTACTAACGAATCATTTTGCGGGTTTCCTTGATCGATAAAACGCTAAACATTATGCTTGCATCTTATTTTTGTTTTATCAAAATAGGAACACACATGCAAGAATTTTTAAAATGAACTTCTATCTAGTGTTTTAGGGATGGCAATAATGTCAGGAAACTATGCTCTCACCCTTTTGGGATGATCAGAAATCCAGAAACATTATTGTCATTTTCTTATTTTGCTTGATGTGTCTTCTAGTTTTGTAATCCCAAGGAATTGCATGGATGTATCCTCTCCCCTCACCTTCACAAATCTTGGGTGAAAGAGAAATCCATACAAATCCTTTAGCGTGGATACCTCCCAAGAGCTTTAACAAAGCCGGTGAGAGTGGATTTCCCAACCGGTAATAGGCTAATGCCATGCCCTTCTGAACCGGTATATAAAAGATGTCATTGTGATTAATCTCTCAGTGAATAGGTGTTGATTGTGTTATACTGGGAAGAAGATCTCCCTTAGTACCCTTGTGGTGCATTAAAACCTATAGAATGTAACTTCTGTAGGTTGGGAGGCCTCCATAATGGAGCTAATCTTCCACAAGTATAACCACCTAAACGGATGCCTTGATTAAAGAACTTTGTTGTGGTATCCAAAAAACCTTCTATCTATTGGCATGGAAGGTTAGAAACTGACTAAGATGTCCCACATTTTCATGGCTCTTAGTAGAGACAATGGTCCCTTAGGAAGTGATTACCTTTGGGATTCAAATCTTGGTGTTCCTGAAAAGTGAGTGCACGGTAAGGAGGAGCCCATTCCTCCAAGCTTCTAAGTTTTCTGCTATGAGTAGGGGTGGTTGAAATTTTGTTCAAGTGGGAACTCAACAGATATTTCCCTAGCTTACCTAGGTTGTGGTGTGACTATTCTTTTTAAGACAAACCAATCTACTTGATGTGTCTTGCATGATTGAAAATCAAAACATACACCAAACATCAAAGAAAACATCAAAATGATCAACAACTCAAAATCTGCACTCTTAAGTGTTAAACTGTCAGCTTGCTTGATTTTCTATCCTTTCGTTTCCATTCTTCCTCAGTTGATCTAGGTCAGATTAGGTCACTTACCCCACTGTTAGAAGCCTATTTGCACTTTGGATTCTTGTTTTTTGACTTCTTGAACTAGTAATCTTTGATTCCACGAGTGACCTTGCTCTGAGTTGGTGAGCTAGAAATTGTCCTTGTTGAGAAGATAAACCTTTGGATCCTTTGATAACACACTTGGAGATTTTTAGTAATCTCTTTTCCATTCACTTCCATACAAATTCAAATTCAATCAATATAACTTGGGTAAATCATCCTCCTGATCCATATGTGTTATGGTATTCACCCGTTCAGTGGGCACCTCTGTGGCAATGTTGGTTTATCCCTCTTGCAAAATTCTATCTTATCACCTCTCTTTTGGACAAGTGAGTGATTTTATTATCCTGATTTGGTACCAACATTTCTTAGGGTCATCCTATCACCTAGTACCTTTTCTTTCATGCCAGTTACAACAAGATATCAAGTAGATCAAGGAAAGTGACCTCAAGTAGTCTCTAACCAATTACCCTTAGTTCAAACTCGCCAAAAATGTAAGGGAAAAGAATCCATATTTGATCAATCACCTAGGAACAACTCAGAAGTTTGGTTTGATTCCAAGAGTAACCTTAGTGAGTTGAGTACACCCTTAGCATCCTCTTGCTTGGATATGGATATGAGTTACACAATGACTCTATGAGAGAGGAAAGAAATGGATAAATGCCTTGATGACACATTTGAAAAACATAGAGATACCATTTCATTTGCCAGTTCCTCTTGTGAAAATCAACCAGTCTCACCCCTTATCTCAACTAGATATCTGGATGCACACCAAAGGGTTGAAAGAGGTAAGAGGGAAGCCTATCAAGAAGAACAATCACAATATGAAAACCAAGATGATGAACCTTATGACATTTGTGTGATTGCAACATACACCAATGACTTGTTTAGACATTCAAGACCAAGTTCACCACTCAAAACATCTTGAAGATAGACGAGTGAAAGACTTAAGAAAATTGAGCGTGAAAAGAAAGGCTTCCTAGATGAACAAGCTGAAAAGGAAGAGTGAATTAGACTCCTAGAGTTGGAGAGACAAACCTTGTTGGAGATAGAAAGGAAATCCTTCCAGGAAGAGAAAGATAGAATCTTGGCTCAGCAACTTAATGAGCAATTTAACAACATGCATGTTGGTGGTGGAAAAAACTCTCCTCCATCCACCCATCCTAAGACTCCATGAATCAGAAGACATTCAAGAACACTATCATGATCTCCTATCCCTAGAGGAAGAAGGGCTTCAAGACATGATCATTATAGGAGACGAACACCTCTTAGAAACTCAAGACAAACTTCACAATGTGCTCACCATGGTTCACAATATGTGGGTAGTAGCTTGAGTTTTGACCTCAACTCCCAAGACATCATGAAGATACAACAAGAACCACTCTTCTAGCAGTATGTGGAGAGATACTTAGAGAAAAAAAAAAAAAAAATTCCTAGAGAGTTTAATCAATAAGGGTGCTAAATTCCCCTAAAAATTTGATGTGGACAAGAATATTAAGAAGCAAGGTCCATCTCAAGAAGAAGAGATCAAACAAATTAAGAGTATGAAGGAAAAGATTTTGGCACCCAAGAGTTCATTCTCACTAATTCAATTTGTCCTAATCCTTTTGACAAAAGTGTTAGCATGAAAGACTTCCCTAGAAAGGTTGAGATCCCTCAATATGACAAGTATGATGGGAATGGAGATCCACATGATCACATGCGTCAATTCTATACCATGAGTTTTGAGCTCCATCAAGATGACTCATACCTCATGAGATTGTTCCCAAGGAGTCTTAAGGGTCAAGCGATGGAATGGTTCACCAACATAACTCCCGCCATTAAGACTTTCAAAGATCTCGTCCATAAATTTGTCCAAAACTTTGCATACAACCTTTCAAGATCTATCACCATGTTGGACTTATGAAACTTAAAGCAAAATCAAGGGGAATCCTTTGTCACTTTCTTGCAAAGGTGGAGACGTCAATGCTCTTGCTACTCTAGGACCATCCCTGAAAATGAGAAGATTGACATCCTTGTTAGCAAATTGATTCCCAGAATGCGGTATGAAGTTAGGAATATGGTTTTTTATTCCTTTGACACCATGGTTGAAACCGCATGTAAGATTGAGGATGTTTTGAAAGAAAAAGGAATTTTGACCAAACATAGAAACAACAACAAAAAAGAATGGTAAAAATAACAACAACCCTAACAAGGATAAAGGAAAGAAATCACATTGGAATAGGAACAAACAAGTGGTCAATGATGGAGTTGTGGACTCCTCCCAACCCAAAGATCAAGTTGTTCTCCACTTGTCTAGTGCTTTTCAAGCCATGAAACTCAATGCATCTAATCAACAAGAGAACAAGGCAGGATACCAAGATAGGCCTAAGAAAGAGAGACATCAGTTTTCAAAAATTTGTGATTCATATGAAGATGTCTTGAAAACACCCATTGCCAATAACCTTGCACATCCTCAAGTTCCCACAAAGCATTATCTACCAGATGTTAAGACACATTGGTGGGATGAGAAAGCCTTTTGCAAGTTTCACAATGCGATTGGACATAATATTGAAAACTGTTGGGAACTCAAACATATCATCCAAGATCTCATTGAGAATGGTAAACTTAAGGTAGATGGACTGAACACCAATGTCGATCATAAGGCATTCAAAGAACCTTTTCCCAAGTATGAGAAGGGGGAAACCTCTAAACCTAAGAATGGCAAGGTTGAGGTCAATTACACTTACACAGATGCAGATAATGTTGTCAACATGCTTGAAGATGTAGAAGAGAATGTTAACATGATGAGGGATAAAGATCCCTATGGTCATGATCTAGACATGGAATCTTCTCCTATCTTTGATGAAGAACCCATCATGGTGCTAAGGGGTCCTAACTCTAGAGTTTCATCTCAAACTCTCAATGTTGTCACACAAAGTCAAGGTCCCCTTGTCATTAGAGGACCCAGTTCAAGTCAACCAAGTAAACCAAATCAAGTGGCATCCAAGAATGTCACCTCAAAACCAGTAATCAATCCTAAGTTGATCTATAATCTTGTCAATCAATTGCAAAGAACCCCAGCTCATATTTCAATCTTTGAGCTCTTAGACTTGGCCCCGAGACACAAGCAAGTCCTTGAGGATGCTTTATGCCCAACGAACGTCCCCAACAACTTAGACATTGATCAATTCTAGAATATGGTTAACCATATTGCTAGCCCTCATTATCTTACTTTTTTAGAGGATGTTGATAAAACTTTGAGCCACCCACACAATCTCTCTCTTCATATTGAGGTCATGATCCACAAAACCCATGTTAGGCATGTGTTGATAGATGGGGGTGTTGGGCTTAATATTTGTTCCTTGAGTCTTTTGAAAAAGTTGGGTTATTCTAAAAAATTCATAGATAACAGGAAATAGATCACCATCAAAGCCTATGATGAGGTTGAAAAAAGTTCCAAGGGGTTGGCCATCCTTTAATTTAGGATTGGCCCTATTGAAAAATATATTTTATTCCAAATAGTTGACGCTATCCCCCTTGTGTACAATATCTTACTTGGCAGACCGTGGATTCATGATATGAAAGCAGTGTCATCTACCTATCATCAGTGTGTTAAGTTACCTTACAATGGAATAGAGATTTGTATACTTGGGGATAACACTTTATCTATTAACTTAGTTTCAATGGGTGCTCATGTTCCCCTCAGTAGAGAAGCAGAAGACTTCGATGCAACCTTAGCTGAATGTAAGGACAAGTTCAAGTCAGTAGACCTTGGCATAGGGGGATATCAAATCAACTCCCTCATAGCACTACCTGTTTCACCTAGGTCTTATTGAAAACCTTCATAAGAAATGAGACCTTCCTCTTTAGGTATGACTTTATTTGGCACGTTTGTAGAGTCCTTGGTGCCTATTCAAGATGAGAAAGAAGAGACAGTTGTTAGAGATTGGATTTATAGAAAAGAGAAATACATGCACAATGAGAACTTCTCTCCCTCTCCTAAGGCTTATGGAAGAGGGTATACTTTTGTCAAATAGATGGACTATCCTAGACATGGCCTTGTTAGTCATAGATTGGATGCCAGAGTTGAACCCCTGGATCATAATATTTTTGGACGCAAGTCTTAGAAGATGGTTAGCCTAGGATTTGTGAATCACAACAAGAACACTACTCCTATCCTTGATGAGTCAGATAGTGAAGATGAACCAAAATACATACCTAATTTGACAAATCAGAAAGACATGTGTGAAAATTACGTCCCTTCCACTAATCTCCTTTGGGGAGATTCAGATATTCCAGTCACTCATGAGACAGTTGCAACCTTAGAACAATATGACTCAGATGTAGAAGATCCTTTCAGAGAATGTCAATGAAAGAATCTTTTTCATTTAATGGAAAGAGGTGTTACCCTTGATGACACTAGAACTTCCACATCAAGATGTCCCAAACCTTCATGGTGTAAACATCCTAGTCAAAGTTCAGAAGTAAGTTCATGTGAGTATGAATGGGAATCCTTCTTAGAGCCTTCCATAGTTGACATGGATGTTGATGTCATCCACACTTATAGTTCTCAACCTGAGGTATCTGACAAGTCACATGTAGGATTAGAGGATTTGAACCCACTTGTTTCCTTAGTGGACGATTCTTCACTGGTTAGGACAAATCTTGATTTGGGTAGCTTAGAAGGATACTTGACGAATTCTAACTCTTCGATCACCAGAGATGATATCATTCACATTTACAACCTTGAACCGGTCATTGAATTACATATTATTCATCCTAACCTCATTCATTGGTCCCAATGCTATCAAGAACCAGAGCTCTTAATGTTTCAAAATGATTATGAGAGAGCCTATTACTTGAATTCCATTGAACCTATAGTCTCTTCCACCAGTGAAACAACTATTAGCATGATAGAACTAGACATCAAGTACCTTAGTCACAAAATAAAAAGAAAAGAAAATCAATAGAATAGGATTTTTTATGGTGAAAACCACTGTGTGGCGGTGTCAAAACCAAAAAAATTAAAAATAGATTACATATCTAAGGGTGATTACCTCTCTAAGGCGTGTAAGGATGAGGTACTTGATCATCTCCCTAGCTACTTTCAAGATAGTTCTTCAGTGCTTATTGAACCAACATAAGAAGTCAATTTGGATGCAAATGAGGCTCCACAAATAGTACACTTGGCTGAGTCCTTGTCACCATAAGAAAAAGAAGCTTACACTAAGTTATTACAGAAAAAGAAGATCAACTTTGCATGGACTTATTCAGATATGCCAAGGTTGGACACTAATCTTATCACGCATCACTTGTCCATAGCTCCAAGTTTCAAACTGGTTAAACAGAAATTGAGAAAGATGCATCCTCACATAGCTCTCCTAGTCAAAGAATAATTAGAGAAACTCCTTGGTGTAGGATTCATAAGAGCTATTGCCTATGGTGAATGGATATCAAACATTGTACCAGTTTCTAAACATGACAAATCCATTCGAGTTTGCACAGATTTTAAAGATGTCAATAAAGCATGCCCAAAGGATGACTTTCCACTTCCCAATATAGACATGATAGTGGATATGACTACAGGTTATGAGATTTATTCCTTGATGGATGGTTTTTCTGGATAAAATCATATTAAGATAGCTCTTGAAGAGCAAGAAAAGACTACATTCACTTGTGCATGGGGTACCTATTGTTGGAACGTTATACCTTTTGGATTAAAAATGCAGGATCCACCTATCAATGAGCTATGACAACCATTTTTCATGACATGATGCATAAGAACATGGAAGATTATGTGGGTGAAACCTTGGCCAAGTCTAAGGAAAGAGACACACACTTAGATGATTTAGAAGTCATTATAGATCGCATGGAACAATTTCAACTAAGGTTAAATCCTAAAAAGTGTGCATTTGGAGTCACCTTTGGAAAACTACTAGGATTCATCATTTCAGCAAGAGGAATAGAGGTAGAACCTGAAAAATTCCAAGCAATAATAGATATGCCACCTCCTAGAAACATTAGTCAAATGAGGAGTCCTCAAGGACATCTTCAATCTATAATGAGATTCATTTCACAGTTGACAGATAGAGCTCAACCTTTCAACAAGAACTTACACAAAGGAGTCAAATGTGTTTGGAATGAGGATTGTCAAAAAAACATAGATCAAATCATTACTAGCTCAGCTTGATGAAAATGGGAAAGAAAGAGAAATATACTACATTAGTCATGCTCTTGTTTCATATAAGGTTAACTACACCAACATTGAAAAATATTTCCTTGCAGTTGTGTTTGCTTCCCAAAAGTTGTGACATTACATGCTTGCGCACACTATACACCTCATAGAAAAAATAGATCCACTCAAGTATTTACTAGGTAAGGCTTCCCTCATAGGTATAATTTCTAAATGGATGATGATCCTTTCAAAGTTTTACATAGAATACATTAAGTGTAAAGCAATAAAAGGACAAGCCATGGCAGATCAATTGGCTGATTTCCCACTACAAGATAATGCACATGTTCAAGTTGAATTCCTAGATGAACACCTCATGTATATGACTAAAAGAAAATGGAAGATGTTCTTTGATGGATCCTTTATGAAAAATGGTTTAGGAGCTACTGTGTTGTTTGTTTCTCCTCATGGGTACATGATTCTTAAGTCTTACAAGTTATTGTTCCCATGTACAAACAACATTTCTGAGTATGAAGCTTTAACAAATGGACTTAAGATGGCCATAGAATGGAGAATCATAGAGTTGCACATCTATGGGGATTCACAATTGATAATCAACCAATTCAATGATCAATATCAAACAAAAAATGAGAAACTAGTACCTTACAAGGAAATGGTTGATTCCTTGAAATGATACTTCACATTTGTCATGTTTCAACAAATCGCTAGAGAAGAAAACAAAGTAGTTGATGTTATGGCTACACTTTCTTCACTCCTTTAGTTAGGGCAGCATGAATCCAGATTTGAATTCCTAGTGGAAGAGCTACATCACCCTATCTATGACTCCCAAGAAAGTCATGTCATTTGTACCCTTGTTAGTTGTAAGTCACCTCGTTATGGTTCCATTTACTCATACCTTCATGATGACATTATACTTGAAACCTTTAACCGATCTGAATATAGAAACCTTACCTGAAATGCCTCTTGCCATTCCCTTATCTCTAGTGATTTCTATAGGAGGGGTCTAGATGGAACACTTCTTAGATGCTTATAAAAGGAAGAATCTGACCAAGCGTTAATTGACATCCATGAGGGTATCTTTGGGGGACATTCCAATGGTCTTTCCATGGCTTGAAGGTTGCTTAGGGTAGGGTAATATTAGCCTACAATGCAGATTGATGTAGTAGCTTTTGCAAAGTCATGTGAAAAGTGCCAAAAAAATGGTAACCTGATACATGCTCTAGGCAGGGAGCTCATTCCTTTTATATCTCATTGGCCATTTCAGCATTGGGCCTTTGATCTTGTTGGGAAGATTCATTCCAACTCATCAGGTGGACACAATTTAATTATCACTACTACTAATTTCTTCACTAAATGGGTAGAAGATGTCCCACTTTCTGTTGCCTCGGGCAAGACAGTCTCTCTATTCATTTTGAACCATATCATCTTTCGATATGGAGTGCCTTCTAAGATTATCACTTACAATGGAGGCTAGTTCAAAAATAAAGACCTTAAACAACTTTGCAAGAAATTCAAGATTAAACAACATTGGTCCTCCATTTACTTCCCGCAAGAAAATGGCCAAGCAGAGGAATCAAACAAAACCATTCTTAAAATATTACATAGAATAGTTTGTAAGAGTGGTAGAGATTGGCACTTGCAGATAAATCTGGCTTTGTGGGCCTATATAATGAGTATTCATACTCCTAATGGGGCTACTTGTTTTTCCCTTACATATGGCACTGAAGTAGTGTTACCTTTGGAGGTTGAGATTCCTTCACTTAGAGTTTCCCTCAAAGTTCTAGTTACAAATGAAGACTACCGTGTCATGAGACATCAAGAGTTAGAACTTCTAGATGAGAAATGTCAAGCATCATTTGAACATATGAGGGTTTATCAAAAGTGCATGTCCAAAGCCTTCAACAAAAAGGTTTTCCCTAGAGAATTCCAAGTGGGAGATCTTGTCCTCTGTGAAAATCCCAAGAATCCACAACATAGAGGTCAAAAGGGCAACTTTGAACCTAATTGGCTTGGACCTTACATCATTACAATAGCTTTTGGGTTAGGTTCTTATTTACTATCTATAGCAAAGGGAGAGCATCTCCCTGATCGTATCAATGTCTTACACCTAAAGAATTTTTATCCATGATGCCCATTATGTCTGGGGGCATCCTTTGTACATACTTATTGATCCTGAAAAAATCCAAAAAAATGATATATTGTAAAAAATTCTAAAAATAAAAAAATGTCCTCAAAAAATGGTCATCTTAGTGAAAACCTAGCAATAGGCACTTTGATGTATCTCCAAATAAATTACATATTCCAAAAATACAAAAAAATCAAAAAATTTAAAAATTCAAAAAAAAAAGGTGTCTTGGTGAAAACCTGGAAACAGGCGCTTTCGTAGCAAAAAAATTCTATAAAATCTGAGTGGTGAAAACCTAGAAACGGTTTCTACTTGAGGCCTTTGTACCCCTATTTTTTAGCACATGTCCTCGACACTTAGCCTTTCTCTATCATGCCTTGTCCTTTTTGCCTAATTGGTCTTTGTCTTTGTCTAGGGGGCATAACTGTGTTAGTTTTGGTCTCTTGGATGTGTTAGTCTTTAGGACACCTCATAAACAGTGTTTTTCAACACCACTCCAATTATTTTTTTCAACACAACCCCTAACATTGAGTGTTTTTCAACACTTATCAATTTGGTCTTACCCAGTTTTGTCATGTGATGTTACATAATTGCAAGCATTCGATCCTTATACTCGGAACTCAGTATCAGTTAACACACTTAAATTTTTAAACACACTTAATGCTTGAGCTATGCCATGATATTTTCTTTGTGTGCTGACTGTTATTGATTTTTCTTGAGTGTCCTTGTCTAATAAGTCTCTCTGGTATGCATAGCTAGAGGACTTGGGGTATGGGGCATGTTTTTTATTTTCTTTCTTCTTGTGGGTGTGGTCTTGAAACTTTAGAGTGTCACTTGTTGTCCCTTTGAAACACTTAGGATATTTGAGGTCCTTTACTATTTTTGTACAACCATTCTTATGGTCATCTCGGCATCTATGCCTTGATGCGAGCGTGGTTTTGCTACATTAACTTGGGTAAGCTAACATCAAAGTCATCTTGACCTTTATGTATTTGATGCTTATGTTCGAATCTATTCACATTCCAATCTGAGATAAATCACATTCATATCTTCATAGTTGTGCTTGTGACTAGTGATGATTGTGTGATTTTTTGATGTCTGTTAATAATGGCCCAATGATGAAAATAAGTTCGTTAACATTCTCTAATGAATGATGAACACAAAATCATATGTTACAGTTTCTCTATTGCAAGTACACCATTGCATTTTCATGTAGCTTGCATTTTTAGACTTCATGCTAATTTATATTTTTAGGCTGCATTATGAGTTTGAGAGGGTTTTTCCTTCATCTTGCATGTGGACTGCTAATCAAATGTGGTCATGTTTTGATCTTCATTTCCTTATCTTCTTTCATGATCTCAATCAAAATTTTCCATCTTAAATAGTTGATTGATTTTGGGGAATTCTCTCTCTCTCTCTCTCTCTCTCTCTCTCTCTCTCTCTCTCTCTCTCTCAAGGCAAATTCTATTTCTTCTCTCCATTTCTTTCCACCTCTTCCAAACTTCTATCTTTCATTTTCTTTCACCCCACTTCTTTTCTTCTAATTCAACCTTGGGGAATAATATTTCGTGCTTGATGATCTACCTTGGTTCTATGATCCTTATATCTTTCATCTTATATCAAGAACCTTATCTTTAGTTTGATTTGATCAAATTTATCAATTTTTTGTTTCTCCTCTATCTCATTTCAATTTCGATTATGAGGGGACAGTACCTATCAAACTTCAATCCTTGATTCAGCTTTATCAATCCTATCAATTTCTCCACTTGGGGAAACCTTTCTTGAGATTCTTATCTTGGACATGTTAATTACCTATGTATAGGGGTGTTGACCTTGTCTTTGTCAAACAACTTATCTTTTTCCTGATGTGTTCCCATCCGTCGATCACACATCTGGGTTGTTTTTTATCCTAAATTAATCTCACACTTCAACTACATTCTTTGACTACATGTGTTCCCATAAAGATCACACATTAGTCAAAGAGGGGCAAATGTATGCACCCTAAAATGGTCGCCTAGACTATGGGCCCCCATTCTTGAATTTATCAAATGACGGAATCAATTTATCAATTTCCTAAATCAATGCCTTGCAATATTTTCAATTCAAATCAATTTCCTTGATCAAACCATAATTAATTCAATTATTTCAATATTTCCTAAGGTTTGATCATTTTATCCATAATCTTATTTAATTAAAAGAAAACTCCCCTTTTAATTAAATAAAATAATCTTATTTAATAGAAAATCCCTCTTTTAATTAAATAAATAAAATCCTCACCTAAATCTCTCTTTGTGATGAAAAAGGAAATAAATCAAATAAATAAAATAAAAATATATAAAAATTCCTTTTTCTCTACACTTTGAATGCACATATTTCTAAGTGGTGGGATTTTTCCTCTTACTTGCATTTTTAGGGATTTATCCCACATTGCTCTTGAGGATGCATTCCCTTCCACACTTTCCTTTATAAGGAGCCCTCTCCTTCTCATTTAGAATCAAGATTTTATGTTATTGTTATGCTGCAGGTTTTGGAGAGTAATTTTTGGAGGAGATTTTGAGCACTTGAGCTTGAACATTACAACTTCTCTTTTCTTGTATTCTTCTCTCATGCATCCATGGAAATATATTTAGATTACTCTTTCACTTACATGTTAGATTATATTCATATTTCATTTCATAGACTAATCTTGCATGTGTATTTCCTTTCATAGATTAGTTTGCTTTCATACATTGTTATCATATAGAATAGCTTTCATTTTCATTTGCATGCATATTTGATGATCATGGAGACTAGCACTCTTGATTTTCCTCATTGAATATATCATATTATGGTGTACTTGCATGGGCACAAACTAGGTCTAAACTGAGGGCCTCCATTATAAACCCTTGCACTCCATGAATAGAGAGCTATGAGTCACCATTTTAGACCTCATTCTTGAGAAATCTTGGATATAATGACTCATAGAAGTGTGTTAACATTTTAAGAAACGAGAGAGAGAGAGAGAGAGAGAGAGAGAGAGAGCTCATGTGCTAAAATGTTAACACACTTCTAATATAGGGTGTACGTCCTATAGTGCTTATAGGGCATACGCTCTTTGAATGATGCTGAAGTTTACCAAGCCTAAGGCTTGGATTTTCCTTGGAGTTCCAACCCAAAGTCTTGGAGGATTCAAATAGGTCTAAGACGTGTTTTCTAGCAAACCTTCAAAAAATAAACATTTTTTTCTTGTGTGCTCTCAGTCAGGTTTGCACGTGGTTCAATAACAATAAAATCAGACAAGATGATATTGTAGATCTCTTTGTTAGCTATCTAACCATATAATTTATTTTGAATTCTCATTATGTTAAGATTTTCATCTCTAATTTCTTTTGTAAGTATGTCTGATTTTTTTCAAAAACCAACATGTATTCAGTTGGGCTTAGATTTTGGCTCGTTCATCGAATTTTGAAACAAATTACATTTTTAGAAACTAGACTCCATTCTACACACTTTAAAAAAATTAATTTTTTTTTTTGGATTAGTTTTCACCTATTTCTAGGGGGAGCACACAAAAATTTCACGTTTTCAAGATGTGTTCACTTCGGAAAATTGCAAAAAATATACTTTCATCAAAAAATTAGTAGAAAAATCCAGGATAAACTAGGTGGTGTTAGCTAATTTCTCACCAGAATGATTAAATTTTTTTAATAAAAAAGTTAACATTTTAGGGGGAGCACACCAGACACTATGTTATATTTTTTCACAAAAAATAGGACCACTTTTTGTGCTCCCCCTTTTTGAGGGCCTTAATCTCCACCATTTCTAAAATAAATTAGTAGTTTAGAAATTAGATTTGGAGTAGAACAACTCTTGTTTTTTCACATTTTGTAATTTTGAGTGTAACTATCATCAATTTCTTGTTGAATTTTAGAGTTTGCTGATTTCACAAAAAAAGTGGCATCTTATACCCCCTTTTTGGTCCCCCATATTTGTGCACTTACACATATTGTGTATTACATATTATATATATAATGTATTAGATGTCCATATAAATATGTTACAAGGTATCAGATATCAGATACCTTTTTTACAAGGGCACCAATAGTAAATTCTTCACGCCCATGTTAAAAATATTGGATATCAAAATTGTATTGAATATCTAATATTTTTATATATCTGATACTTGGGCCACTGTAGTGTGGCATTTTGAGCATTCCAATGGTCCCTACATTATTTTTACAAGCAAAAAACATGGGGTTTCAAACAAAAAGATACAGAATATAAAAAATTAGCATATTTCTCACAAATTTATCATTAGAAATCATTTTTTATCATCATTCTTAAGGCATAACGGGGAGCAGAAGTTGTTGAAAGAAAAATGAAATACAAAGCTTACAAAAGACCAAATTGAAGCATATAGACAAAGAGATAGAGAAAATTATAGGAAGAGAAGACATGGTATGTCAAACATTAGTGAAGATGAGGCCTCTGGTCCACCCATAAATGTTCTTTCAAGTGAAAAGGAGAATGAATATGAAAATATTGAGCATTATTTTAAAAATGAGAATGAAAATGTAAAGATTGATATTGAAAATGTTGAAATTGATATTCAAAATGTTCACCATGATAATGAATTTGTAAATGAAAATGTGGAAATCAAAATTAAAGGTGAAAATGGTGTAATTGGAATAGAAAATAAATATTTTGAACCAAGTGAACATTATACACAGCCAAAATACATGATAAATGAAGTCCCTTATGTGGAAGAAAGAAAATTTTCCAAATTTAAGACCTTCAAGAACCCCAAAATAGTCACATAAAATTGATGAGAACATTATAGACAATTTTAAAGGCAAGAAATCAACAAGAGACATTCGGTTGTGGGCCACAAAAAAGTTCTGTGAATATTTTAGCAATAAGACATTGACCGAGAAATGTGTTAACACATAGAAAAACAAGGAATTGTTCCATCCTGATTACCAAAATTTTCCCACTACTATCCATAATAATCTTCATAATTTTTCCACTACTATCCTTGAACCCCTCTAAAAATCAATAATGTAGCCCTTATTACATAACCTTCTACCTAATTATGACTATCAAATAGAAAAAAACTACAAAACAAAAGCAATCCATATTATAGAGACTTCATGCATGTCTCTCCAATCTAGAAATCATTCATGTAAAATCCTCTTACGGGACACGTTTGGTATATCGACAATAGATTGATCAAGTCATAATGATAAACTAGTCTAGGAAGAGTAGTTGTATTTGATTGAGAGGACATAGGATACCTCTCCTTGATGAAGAAACCCATCATGGAGAGCGAGAGGATCAAAAATAAATTATGAAGTCACATTGAACCCACCGGTCATGCCAATGGAAGTATTATCGGCAAGAAATACATATTGTTTCCCCGATAGAAAAGGGACATTGAAATAAATATTTATTAGGAAGAAAGGTTTTATTTGAGTAATTTCATTAGCCCCTCTTGATCATACAGGTCATCCCAATATGTACTTACTTTGGAGACACACATGGTGTGTCTCCCTGAATACTCTTATGAGATAAAATATAAAGCAATTCATCATTGCAAAGAGCTTTGCTAATATATAAAGAGATATTGAGTGTTTTTCAGGGAGACTCCTAAAATTAGACTAAGTTCCTTAGGTCTATTGGATTATATATGTCATCCCAATAGACACTTATTTCAAAGGAACAAATGGTTTCTCTCTCTGATGACATCATGCATAGATGAATTGGAATAGTTTATGTTGTCAATCAGAATTGTGCCTATAGCAAGATGTAAAACCTAGCTATCTTGTTGAAACATGGAAACACTCTCAGGCTATGGGTATCCTATAGAAAGAGTGAACCTATAGGATTACAAGGCCAGATCCTTAATGGTTCTCACCTATACTAAATTTGAATGAGGAAAGGGTAAGAAGGAAACTATTTGTGATATTGAAAAAAAAAACTAAAGGGTGATGCACCAAATGAATAATGTGACTTGCAGCTGATAAACTCCAAAAATCCTCTAAAAACACTAAAATACTCAATATCTCAATCAGATATGTTATGCAAAAGAGATTCTTATGAAAATTCCCGATACTACATACCTTGACAGGAAAACAAGTTTTTTTTCTCAATTTATAGCACAAAAATGGAGGGCACAATCACAGACCTACACAAATATATATCAAATCTTACATTTAACAATAAAAGAGCTTGACAAAATGAAGGTGATAACACAACACTTTGATCGAAATTCCCACAGTATTGTTCAACACAAGAATAATTGAGAAGGAATTTGTATCTCTATAAAAATGACGATGAAAGAACTTTTCTACAATATGTGCTTAATACAGGCTACCAAAATTTTCAATGTGCAAAAAAATGGCCAAAAGAGAGAACCCTCAAAAATGAGATCCAAAATGAAGCTATAGACCAAGAACCAAGAAGGGTCAGATAAAAGAGAAAAACAAGGAGAAAGAGGGGTCAAATTGCTCGAAACATGTAGTTGACAACCTAAAAACTCCTCAGAACTCACACTACATGCATGTACCCCTTCAAACTTCTCTAAACTATCTCCAAACTGCCTCAAAATCATGAAAACCTCATGGGGTAAAATTTAGGAAGGAACCCCTCACAAATAGGGGTGTAACTGATAGTCATTGAAGTGTAACTGCTCTAAGAGGCCTCTCAACTGATATCCAACTGGAAAAGGACTCAAGAGCACCATAATATGCTCATAAACTGAAGAAAGCTCTCCAATTGTGCCCATCAAGTCCTAGAGAAAATAAAACCCCCTCTTGTCTATATAAATTCCTCCATGCAAATGAAGAAAAGAAAACCCTTT
Organism: Thuja plicata; assembly: GCA_018584345.1. Classification (NCBI taxonomy): domain Eukaryota; kingdom Viridiplantae; phylum Streptophyta; class Pinopsida; order Cupressales; family Cupressaceae; genus Thuja; species Thuja plicata. The sequence continues at coordinate 682,587 of MU228083.1, read as the reverse complement.
CTCCATATGAGAACTCCACTTAAAAAAGAAACTCTAACTATCCTCTTTGTATTTAAATTTTAGTAATTATTATATGATTATAATATCATCATATAATATTACTAAATTTCATATTTTATGGAGTGAGGAAAAGAAGAAAAAACATATTTTTTATATAAATACTTATTAAACAAAATATTTAAATAAATATTAATATATAAAATATGATTTATAACTTTACATTATTATTTCCTAAAACCTTGTTTAATAAATAATAATATAAAATTATAAAACATAGCTCGTGGGCATATTCTTTATACACTTAACACACATCTTATGTCATGGGTATATGCTATGTCATATTCTATGATCACTAAGGGTATCGAAACCCTATTCTCACTCTCACTCTTTCAATTTTCCTCTCTTTTCTAGAGAGTTCTTTATGCAACACAGGTGACTAGGGTTTGAATTGCCAATTTTTTAGTGAACACCTAAGACATTTCCACTTACAGATTTGGCACTCTTAGGTATGTTTGATCTCCATGGTCCCTAGTTTGTGCATATCTTATGAGGTTGTGGGATCCATTTGTGGAAAAGACACAAAAACAACTACTCACTTAAAGCTATGAATTAGTTGTAAATCCATTAATGATTTCTTCAGACTTAATATTCGATGAGGGTTTTATATTTTTACTCCATGTATACTTTTTTCTTCTTGGACTCACCTTACTTTCACTGTACTCTTCACCTTTTTGTAGTAATTAAAACCCTCGGTTCATAGCCATAACTCCTTATGGTTTGAAAACTAAAACATGGAGGGTTTTAGTGTCTTACATCTTCTATTCGAAAATGGTGGTGAGCATTATTTTAGCTTAATATGTCTGTGTTTTATCTGTTGTATATTGCTAAGGGTTTTTCTCTGCTAGTTCCATTTTTACTAGTAACTCTATAAATATAAAACAAAAGAATTTTCTTCTCATGTAACCCTTAGAGATCTCTGAGGCTTTCATATCAAAAACTATGGATTTCTATTTTTGTTCATTACGAGATCTAGGAACAATCTTTTTGCAAAGAAATACTAAAACAACACTGACGGTTTGACATCTCTTGAAACCATGGTTTCATGTCTCAAAACCCTTGTATCATGACACCTAGGGTTTCATAACATCTTGTTGTCACCTTTTTCCCTTTTTGTGCATTTGTACATGTTGTGGCATTGATTTCATATCTTTTTATATTTGTATAAAGTATTTTCCTTTTCATTTCCCTATTTGATGTCATAACAAGGTCACTTGAAAAATTTGCATTGTTGGTGTCTATATCTTCTTTGATGGCTTTGTAGCTGAATATTTTGACTCTAGAGAGTTTATGAATCTCCTTGGGTGTTCAAGTGGTCCTTACATATGTAATTACAACTTATACAAGTTCATAATATTATTTTCTATGATCTTGGAGTTTTCATAAACTCATACTAGAGGTTGCAACACCTATTTATCCTTGTCAAACATAAATAAAACACAAATTGGAACCCTTTTCCATTACATTTATACTTTTTAATTATATCTTGGATGGGTGTTATTACTTTGGTGATCTCTAACCTTCCCTTTCTCTGTATGCTTCAATTTTCTTGTACATGATGTTATATATTATACTATTGTTGTTGGTGAATACTCATTAGTTTGTCATTGAAAGAGGCCATTTTTATTGTCCTGAGGATTTACATCTTGTTGTAACACCAAACTCACCCACCTTGAATGATAGATAACTCCTTTATGACAACTACTAATGTCCAATAGACAAAATATCATTTCTTGTATCTATCTTTTGATTGATTCTCTATTCCTGTTCATTATTGGATATGTTCTTTGTTATTGAAAGTCAAGAAATGTTGATTTTTAAAAAGTGCATTGTGAAACAACATACTTTTCATTTAAATATCATAACTTTTGTACTGTCATGTAGAGGTGATCATTTTTCTTTATATGATAATGGATGTTATGGACCGTGAGAGGATATTTTTTTAAATTCTCCTTCACTCAGCTGCATTTTTACATTTTCTATCTTTTCTTTATGTAATGATATTATATATCTTGTGAATTTTCTTGATATGTTTGTTGATTAGACATTTGTAATAGTAGCACTATGATATTGAAACACAACATCAACTAAACTGATCGAAACTGACTCATTTACTTCTAGTAGGAAGGAGTATGAGTTTTCTCTCAGGTCATCTCAAAACTTAGTGACTACACCTATTCTAAATGAAGGATTTAAAGATATATATGATTGATCTAAATGATATTAAATTTGTTTTAAATCCAAATGCTAATTAAGTTGATTTTAAGCACCAAAATGAGATGTGATTATTTATTTTAAAGCCCAAAATCTAAATGTGCTCTAAGTTATGAAGTTTGCATACTTTGAAAGTAAACTAAAATTTTTTTAACAAAACTAAACAATTGAAATCTAAAATGCAAGAATAATGGAATGCAAAACTGTATAATAATGATGATAAAAGTTCTAGGTTCTTTGTGAAGGAAAAGTGGTTCTCTTTTATAGAAATATCTCTCCAATCGACGGTCGATATTGAAAGCCAAAGACTGGACAAGATTCGATTTGAGGAAGCACAATCCATGTGCAAAGAAGATGATTGGGTGAGAGAGTTAGTTGAATGAACTGAGTGATCAGTTATTTTGGAAACTTCCAAAATCAGTTCTCAATTAACTGAACTGTTTCCAAAATGAACAAGAATAAGTTAACTGAACATAACTAGATAGTTTCTAATTCAAGAATCAATTAACTAAAATTGATGACATAATATGTATTTTTAATAATTTAAAAGATTCTAAAAACATATTTTGATTTTACTTAATTAATCTAATTCCTTTTTTAATTTTAATTGACAATTTAGTAATTTATTTAATCAATATGTTAAAATATCAATTAAATAGATAACCTAAGGTTTATTTTCCAATGTAATGTATTTTTAGGAATTAATTAATTAATCAAGTATGATGATTAATTAGTACCTAGGGTTCAAGTCAGATCAGCTTGAAATTAATGAATTTCCTTTTTGGTTTAGGACATAGAATAATCAAGATTAGGGTTTCTTGATAACCATTTTTAGGTCATTACAATCCCAATACCCCACTTTCTAGAAACACATTCAGATTTGACTATCACTTATGATTGTACATGGACACCTCACTGTATTTAATAATTTTTGTTGTTATTTTATATTTTTTGACGTATAGTTATCTCGATCAAGACAGGTGTCTTTAATCATTGAAGTTCTTTTCCTTTAATACATATAATAGTTTCTCATGTAGCTTCAAATTCGAAGATTATTTTCTTTTTAGTCTAGGAAATGTAATGCCTCTACTTTGAAAAGCATTTGAATATGATAGTATGGTCTCCTTTTATTGTGTAAGAGAGTATGTAATGGTTCCATACATAGATGTTTTATTCATAACATATATGTTTCTTTGTCTGTAAACTCAAATGTCATTGATTTTATCTCACTGCCTTGTATTCTCATTTCTTGTGACATGGTGTATGCATGATTTATTCTTGTAGCTGAGTTACACTGCATTTATTTTTTCATGAATCTACATATGCTTTATTGTTCCATTATACCTTATTAGACTAAAAAATTTAAGTTAAAAAGCTTTTCCCTTTAATAGTCAAGTCTTTCTTTGATTAAAAAAAGGTTTCATATTCTAGAAATACGTCCCTTTAATGTCCACATGTCGATCTAATCCCTCTTTTTCTTGATGAGATGGAAGGTTTCATGACATAAAGTCATGTCCCTTAAATAGTTTATTATCTTTTACATTGTTTATTTAGTCCACTTGAAGATTACTATTATGATCGCGAGATAAAAGGTTTCATGTCATATAGTGCATATCTCTTTAATACCTCAAGTAACCAAACCACTCAATAGTTGTTCTTAGTCCACCATTCCTTAGTTCTGAGACCTAATTGACCACCATTATATGTCTATCTTAGTTATGCTAGAAGCCACCATCCAATAAAGTAAGAGTAATTTTTGCCAACAATTTGGGATAACTTTCTATTATGATTTATTCATCTTTTCTAGATAAGGCAGCATAAATGAGATAAATGATTCACTTGGATATGATCAACTAAGTCTTATAACACCATGTTGGTATCAACCCTTACAGGAGCCCATTTTACCCCATATGCTTGATCTTCTTATCATAATGGACCTATACCTGCACATGAAACAAACACATTAGAAAAAACATGAACTTCTTATTTATTTCCTTGATGCTTTCCATCTGATAGTGTTACTAAAAGTATGCACTTGTATGGAAATCATTTTTTACAGATAGGACTTAGATCTTTCATTTCTCAATCGTTGGAGTGATGCAATTTTTTTACAACGTTGCAGGTACATTGAGGAAATGAAACCAATTCTTCAAACAACTAGTCTAGGATAAAACCCCTTCTGTCATTCCCTTGGGAAATAGCAGATCTTGACCTTTATTCTTCATTCTTGACTTTTGTACATATGTATTTCCTTTTTGCATAGATTTTAAAAATATAATCCATGGATTGTGTGGATCCATTTGTGTACTTTCTTCTGCATCAAAAGAACTTGCAATGTACAAACATATTTATAATGTTTCACTATTGTAATACACTTGCAAATAAACTAAAATGTTCCTTTTAAATTTGCACTTATTTTTATTTCAGTACAACATTTGCTTTTCTTCTTTGATGTTGTTCAGCAGATAATTAACAATGAAACCAAAATACATACCTTATCTCGTCAAATGCAATCAGCTCCACCTGTTTTGAGTTGTAGGTGAAAACATTAGGTAATAGTTTAATAATAGAGAATAAAATCAGCATGTTCCCACAATATCAGAGAGACTCATACAATTGGAATATGTTTATTATGTCTCTCTAACTATATAAATCACTCTGATAAAGAATACAAGTGATACTTTTGGTAGGAATTTTTCCCGATAACCTTAAAGTATATGATCATATTGAAGAGATCGTATGTCTCTGAAAGAAAATTTATTTTCTCAATGATCATAGGTTTCATGAAGACTTGAGATACCTCTTGGAGAAGCTATTGATGATCCAATATAATACTTATCTCATCATAGAAACACATCATCTCATAGTAATATCAAGATGTGTTTCCAATAACCTGGTAAAATAGGGGGAACTTTATGATTCTCACTCCAAAATACTAAAGGTTGTAGCAAAAGGAGTAGGGGTTATACAATTTTGACTAGACCACTAAGCATTATTTCTGACCAAGTGATAAAATCCAAAGGGTATTTTAGATCGAATAGACATTCCATCAATCTTGATGATCAACAATTAATCTTATAAACATTACTGGCATGAAATAGAATAGATAGATCGACATAAGGTCAGATAGGTCACGCTGATGAAATAGAACCACATCTCCCTGACATTTAAAATTTCAAAAATCTTGTGCATTGATTACCAATGAATAGTATTAATGATCGCACAAGATAGCTCTACATGAATAGTATTGATCAAACAAGTTACACCACAATAAATTTATTGAAAACAAGAGTTACAAAGAGGAAAGGCGAGAGATCAAAATGGAGATTGGGAATCTATTGAATAGATCATGTTCAACTAAGCACACATGATTCTATATAAATTGATAATTTGTAATTAAATTCCATATTAGGGTCATATTTTCTATAGTTTGAGAATGGATAGCCCTAGAAGATCAAAATACAAAAGGCAAAAGAGAAAAAGTAGTAAAACCAAGACTAAGAAGCAAAAAACTAAAATAGAGCAAAGTGAAAAGGTTGGACAGAGAAAATTGCACTATGGCCTACTAGACCAATCACCTGGTTCGGGGCCAAAATTCATAAATACAACACTATTAAGGCTTGATGTCAAAATATTAGAGGATAAAAACAAAGACCTAGGGGATATATATGGACTAAAATTAGAGGCTATGGGTTGTTTATCTTTCATTACAGTCGAAGAACTAAACATGAACCAGCGTGAATCCCTTAAAAGTTCAATCTAGGAAAAATAGTTGTAACACATGTCTTTGTGAATGTTGACCTCATAAAACTCCAGCAAGAAAACTATAACCCAAACCTCAAGGTCATTTTTAGTCTATAGGGAGAACCTTTCATACATACATCCAAGAATGTAATTTCTAAAGTGTTTGATCTAGATAACACATGTGACTAACCAATAGTGCATGAGGATCTTAAAAATGAGTATTGGAGAATGGACACTACTTACAAGGGGTGGAGGCTACCCCTACATAGGCCTAGGGAAGATGGGAATTTGGTACCACTTGAAGACAATGACAGACCTCCTTGTTCATGTGAATTTATTTGAGACATGCCTGAAATACACTTACTATTCAGTCGGGTAGGTAGTATGCACAAAGGCCCCTAATTGCATATACATAGTTCTAATGGTAATAGTTGTTGATGTACAGTTCCATAATGCCATTTCATTTGACTATGATTCACATTTTTTTAGAATGATTGATCTGGGATTAAAAGTTATCAAGAACAATCCCTCCAAAATTTACTTCAAACATTATTCTACTCTTATAAACATGATATTTTACTATGGTCAAGAGATCGATATGTGTCTAGAGCAGCTAAGAATTACATAATTTTATAAGGATGGTCAATCACTTCCAGTGAAATTATGGACTTACATCTAGGATAGAAGATTTGCAAAGTCACATTATGTATAATTGAAGAGTATTTTTTCAAGACATTGTATAGGGTTTATAATTACCCCTATGATTATTCACTCTCCAATGAGATTAATATTTTTTATGCACAAGGAATTTGATGAAAGGAAAATTGTAGATCATAAATGGGGAAATTGGTGTTGCTTTATAGATTACACCATGGTCAGGGCATATGGTTTTGAAGACACACCTTTTTTGTTGCCTAAATTTGTTCCAGACCAAATTGCATAGTTGGAGACTGTCAAGAAATTTAATTATTCAAATGTTATGAACCTAAGTACACACAAGAAATAATCATTTATGTCTGGTACGTTGTGTTTTGGAGACATTGTTGTAATGATTAATGAGGGGTATACTTGTATCTTAGACAAATTAAAGAATTACAATATGATGATATTTTCTCCAAGAAAAGGGTTTTATATTGAGGGTTATATTGATTATGCCATAATAAATCAAAGTTTGAGTGGATATACCCATGTGTTGTTCCCTCATGATGATATCATCAAGAATCTAGAGGAAGAAGAAGCAGAATAGGCCATAGATAATTACAATAGGTAGATGAAGAAAAAAATGAAAGAGCTTCAAGAAGATAAACTCCTATCTTCTACTAGGGAATAATCCTCTAATGAAGATGTACCTTAGCATCACTCTGACAAAATCCCAAAATTGAGGATTGAGGAGTATCAACCTTCTTTAGGTAGGGAGAAAGAAGTAGGTGAATCATTTGGGAATGCTAAATAAGACACAAGGAAATTATCTCAGAGATATTTATTTCTGATGATCAATTTATCAAGTCCTATGAGTTCATATATGTCTTCTAGAGAATAAAGGGGAAGGTGTTGAGGGGGTCAATTTCACATATCACACCCACAAATTAAAATTGGATATTATAAATATTGACAGAAAATTTAGAGATTAAGATGAATGATATGTCTCTATAGAAAGGAAGAAAAATGTTAGAAGATGCTAGTGTGATCATATTCTCAAGTTGGAATCTAAACTTTTATTTGGTTTTTGATAGTTTCTTGCATGATAGTGGGGAAAAACATAAGTTTATACTAGAGGGAGTAAATGAAGTATATACCAGATCAGGATATAATCCTGATAAGAAATATCTTTTGATCTAGGCCTTATATCCTCCACATAAGAAACCTCAGATTATTGGAATAGAGAAATATTTTGGACACATGATGAAACTAAAGGTGGGAGAAATTGATCTATTGGCTATTGTAGATATTGGTATTAATGTGTCCAAGATGAACAAAGCCAAAATACAAGTGTTGATTAAGGAACGTGAAATGTAAAAATCAAAGAGTGAGAGAAAACTCAAATAAAATTATTCTATGAAGGATGCAATTAAAGAGGTTCCCAAAGATTCTTCAGGTTTACTAGTTCAAGAGGGTGATTCACAGTGGAAAGAAAAAAATGAGAAGTTGAGTATGGAGAACTAGCAATTGAAGTCACGAATGATGAATGTTAAATTTGATACAGTTTCTCTTATAATGCAAAAAATGTTTTCTTTTTTACGTCATAGGATGAGATATTTTGGGTGGCATATTGTATAAATTAAAACACTATTTAGGAATACAGGAGATTAAGGGACTGGATGAATGAAAAAATCAAAGAGTTGCAACATAGGAGTTCCTTTGATAACGAATCCATCACATCTGCCAAAAAAGTGATCAATGAACACAAATAATATTTCTATGATGAATTAAAAGAGAGGTGAAAGAGTTCCCATATGTAGTAGGAGTAGATATGCCACCATTAGTCAAAGAGGATGGGAACCTAAAGGGCTAGAATGAATGGTTATCAGAATGCAGGCCACTTCTTCGAGATTCTTTAGATAATGTAAAAAGGGATCCCACACTGGGGAAGGTTCATAGCCATATGGAGAATATGATCAACATAAAATTCACCATGAGAAAAATGAGCCACGTTGCATATACATATTTATCTGAGAAATATGTTAACCATATCACCAAATCACATATGTTGCTCATTAGAGCTTAAATATGTTTATGTTTTTTGTTGTTAGTTTTATAATACTATTGTTAATTTCCAAAATACATTATGAAAATGTGTAACCTCTTCAAACTATTTGATATATAATTTTTACATATAATTTTGAATGAGAAACAATATGAAATATAAGATACAATACTTTTCAATTTGTGGCTTGCAAATTTTTTCTTTATGATTTCAATTCTTTGTGGTTTTCAATTCCAGCAACTGAATTATATTTAGATTCTTATATGAGAAGTTATTTATGCTAGATTGATTTATATATCAAGTATATTCTGAATCATTTGAAGAAATTTAAGTTAATTATACATCTTTCCTGATTGGTCTTCTCAAGTAGGAGTTAAATTCAAGTGGATAAGTTGTGATGGAATATGTAATATTATCTTATATGAAGAATTAGATAGTTGGAAGATCTATACAAGTTACAGATTTTTAAAATCTTAGGAGGAGGAGAGTTTATTTCTGAAAGGAAGAGGAGGCACTGGTCTATGGTAGTAATTAAAACCCATCAGATAAAATAACTAGAAGAAGAGATAGGAGTAGGAGGATTAGAGATAAAGATAAAAGAAAAAGGAATTAGGAGTTAAATTAGAAAGAGAATATTAACTATATGAAAATTTTATTAGCTAGAGAAAAGATTATAAAGAAGTTATAATCTTCTATAAAGGATCATCAATCCTAGGGATGTAGTTGGTGATCAGGTACACCATTCTTGGTCTAGTAGAACCAGAAGTGCGGGGTAGTTTATTATCCCATTTTTTGGCTAGCTCAATTTTGAAACCCAATCATAGACCTTGGCATAGTCTTAGGGTTTTAAAATCTACTGGTTTTGGAACCAACACAATGTCAACTTTTTTTACAACTTATAAAGATACAAAAGATGAGAGTTTTGCTAGCCAAATTAAATATTTGTGTGAACAAGAAGATTGAGAAAAATTATATTATTGTCAAAAACCTTTTTAATGCTCTCAATTCTATTGGAAAAAATAGAAAGTAAAAATATAATATATTTTCTTGTAGGATTATTACAACCTCCTTAATAAGCCATCATTTGAGAAAGGCTAAAATTATGAGACAAATGTGTCTTGATTTCAACATAAATTATAAAAATTTAGGTAGAGCATTTGCAAGAAGAAAATGAATTGATGATCCTCTTCAAAATGATACATGGGATTTTAGTGGGAGGCTTCCATGTGTTGATAAGAAGCTAACCGATGAAAGGCACTCCCCCTTTTCAACCAAACACACACAACATAGCAGGGAAATAAACATGAAATTGTAAGAAAAAAAATGGAAAGAATAAAAACACTTTCTTTCTATTATCTTTAATTAAATGGCATTACAAAATCTAAAAAGTAACATGCTACATCCACATGGGCATGTTCATTACAATAATCTACAAGACAAAGATATAATCTACACTTCTGGAACTAAATCCTAAAATCCCCCTTCATCCCTATATAAGTAGCATAATTAACCACCTTATAATATTCTAGAGAGTGAAATTTTCCCATTTTGGCACCCAGCGGTTCAATTTCCCACCTTAAGTGATTTGTCTCACTATTCCTTTTTTATTGAAACTTGATTCCTGAAGGCCTAACTACTAAAAACCATAACTTGTGAGTTGTTGAGTTGATTAGCCATTATGACCCCATTTTAGAAATATCATGAGGTGCTCTATGCCCTAGGTTTGCAAAGTGTTATCCGATCAAATTTTGGCCCCTTTTTGGAGCCTCTAAGGCCTTCAAAACTAAGTTCAAATTTTGTGTACCATCCTGAAAAAATAGAAAATACAATATCTTAAAAACCAGACTTGATCTTGCCTTGAAAGTTTACCGATGGGATTATATATCCAAAATGAACCTCGTGGGAAGAAATTGGAATAATCATTTCTCACATGAACAACTTACTAAAAATAGTAAACTTTCCAAAAATTAGTAAACCTATCGAAAGATAGTCCTTATTGAAAACTAGACAATATTTTTGGGTGATGCAAGATTTCTCTTTCACCCTGGATGCTCCTGCATCAGAGACCCAGAGTAATTTGAGAAGTGACCTTGTCACATCTGATGTATTCAAAGGAAAACCATGGTGGTCAACCTCATCCTTTGATATCCATGATGAATCTTCAATAGGTCATCTATTCTATTTGACCAAGTACTCTTCATTTTTCATGTTTCTTGTGCTTCTAGCCATATGAATATCAAAGATATATTCCATCTCTTTTGTAGTTGAAGTAGGTGTTGGAATATTCCACTTTGCTTTTTCTATTTCATCTTCCATATTTCATTCACAATACTTTGTCAAATCTGAAATATTAACACGGGTGAAATATTGAGTTCACTATGCAAGTCTACTTCAAAAGTATTTCATGAATCATGCTTCTACAAGATTTTTCATGGTCAAAATTTCTTTATATTCAACTTATTGTATGTTCTCACTGAAATATCTCCTTTCTCAAATAAACCATAACTTCATCTCCAATCTAAAATTCCTTATGTCCCCTTTTTTATCTTCCTTAGCCTTGTACTGAATATTCATTTTATTAATATACTTCCTTACCTCTTCATGCAAATTCTTCAAGTGTTCTACAAAGTATTCAACTTCAACACTACTCTTTTCTCCATTGTCCAACTTCCTTAATTATGAGGAATTTCCAGGACTACTTCCATATACAATATGGAATGGTGATTTACCTATTCTCCTATTGACAGAATTATTGTATGTAATTTATGCCTATGGTAAAATAAAATCCTGCCCTTTCAGTTTATCTCCTACTAAGCATCTCAACAAATTTCCCAAACTCATATTCACCACATTTGTCTGTCCATCTGTCTATGGATGATGTATTGAGCTAACCTTAAATCTATCTTGAGCTTCTTCAACGTTGTCTTCCAAAAGTACCCAATAAACTTAGTGTCTCAATTTGAAACTGTGCTTTTTGGTATACCATATAGTCTCACCAATTCTCTAAAAAAAATTCTTCCACATGAACAACATTATTAGTCTTTCTATAAGGAATGAAATGTACCATCTTCGAGAACCTATCCACCACCATAAAAATGTAATCATGTCCTCTACTAGTCCTTGGTAAACCAAGAACAAAATCCTTACTAATATCCTCCCATGGCCTCTCTGGTATAGGTAATGGATAATATAACCATGTATTCTACATGGTTCCTTTTTCCATCTAACACATTATACAACTCTACACAAACTTCTTAAAATATTGTTGCACTTATGGCCAATAATAATGCTAACTAACTAGAGAAATAGTTTTATCTCAACCAAAGTGATCATCCAATCCTCCACCATGCTTCTCTTTGATTTTTTTATCCCTCATGGAACTCTTTGGAATGCACAACTGGCTCCTTTAAAATAACATTCCATCTTAGATTATAAAGTCCACCTATCTGTTCTTTTCTAGAGTAACAAGTTTTGTGCAAGCTCTCTAAGCCTCACCAAAATTAGGATCCTCGGGACACAAACTCTTGAGTTCATTGAACCCAACAATTTTGGTTTGGATCTCTTTCAAAAAAATCTACCTCCTATTCAGACCATCTACAACCCTATTATATTTTCCACTCCTTTTCTTCAAAACAAAAGTGTAATTCTACAAAAAAAAAACCCATTTTAAATGCCTTTGGTTCAACTTTCCTTAGCTATTAAAATACTGCAAATCTTGATGATCAATAAACACAGCAAATTATTTATCCAAAATATAATGTCTCCACTTACTCAATGCATGAACTATAGCATAAAACTCTTGATCATAAACAAAATATTTTATTTTAGCATCATTCAACTTCTCACTAAAATAAGTAATGGGTTTACCTTCTTGGCTCAAAATAGCTCCAATGGCATTGCCACTAACATCACAGTCTACTTAAAATGCCTTATTAAAATCTAGAAGTGCCAAAATAGGCTGCTCTATAAATTTTCTCTACAAAAAATCCAAACTCTTTTTTTCTCTTGTAGTCCACTTAAACTCATGTATATCCCCTCTCATGGTTTCAGTTAAGGATCCACAGATACTACTGAAATTCTTGATAAAATTTTTGTAAAAGATAGCCAAACAATGAAAATATATTACCTTAGTGGCATTCCTTGGATTATTCCATTCAAGGATATCCTTCACTTTCTCTAGATCCATTTTAAGACCATCTTCTGAGACAAAAAACCCTAGGTACACTAAATCCTTCTTGACAAAACTACACTTATTTAGGTTAATCAAAAAAATTTCTTCCCTTAACTTCTCAAAGACCCTATTAATATGCATTAAATTTTCTTCCAATGTCTTACTGAAGATCAAAATATCATCCAAGTAAACAAGAAAAAACTTATTCATAAATTATTTCAATACCTCGTTCATGAGTCACATGAATATGCTTAGTGTATTGGTTAGCCCAAAAGGCATGACTAACCACTCATACAAGGCCTCCTTTGTCTTGAAGATTGTCTTCCATTCAGCTCCATCTCTAATCTAGATTTGGTGATATCCACTCTTCATCTTTATCTTTGTGAAGTACGCAACTCCACTCAAGAAATCCATAATGACATCTATACTTTCCAAGGGAAATCTAAGCTTGATAGTAATCTTATTGATAGCTCAAGAATCTGTACACATCCTCTATTCTCTATTTTTCTTTGGTGATAGTACTACTAGTATAGCACATGATCTCAAACTCTCTTGAATCAACCCGTGGTGTAAAAAATCTTGCACTTGTCTATTCAATTCTTCACTCTTTGTTAGAGTTATTCTATGAGCTTCCTTATTCAGAAAACTGGCTCTGAGAATTAAGTCCAATTGATGACTAATCTTTCTTATTTTTGGCAATCCATCAAGTGCATTATCAGATACAGTATCCTAAAACTCATCCAAAAAAATTCAAATTCCACAAGTACATCTTCTACTTCCTCTTTATCAACTTTTGAATTTAAAGGAAAACACATATGCTCATGATTCATTCTATCTAGAAAATGTATTCCATCAAATAAACATATTCTGGCATTACTACATACTTTTTTGTCAATTTCCTTCAATGGCTTCAACTTGTGTTAGACTTCATCCTTTGTCAAAGAATAAGTATTTTCATACCTATCATATAATGCACGACTATCATATTTTCATGGTCTCCCTAACATCAAATGACAAATATCCATAGGCATAATATCACATAATACCTCATCATGATAGTTCCCAATTTTGAACTTTACTAGACATTGTTCATTGACCAAATCCTTGTGATCTTTCTACAACCAAGAAATCCAACAGGGATTCAAATTTTTTTTCTCTCTAACTTCAATTTATCAACCATTTCCTCTGAAACAAGGTTATCAATACTACCACTATCAATAATGACATTTCATACTTTACCATTACACTTACACCTTGTGTGAAACAAATTCTTCCTTTGTTCAGGTTCCTTCTCATCATTTATCAAGGTTCTTCTAGTAACAAGGACCTCTCCTCTTTTAGCATCTTTAGAATGTGATGACTTGGCATCTTTATCTACATGTAAAACTCATGCATTATTTTTTGGTCTTCTATTTTCTCTCCCTTGATGTTGGGTACACTCATAAGCTCTATGCCCTTCTTCTCCACAATGCAAGCACGTCCAATGAAAACCTCATCTTCCTGGGCCTTGCCCTCTTCCTCTTCCTCTTTGATATTTACTATTTTGATCACAAGGGTTATAGAAATTGTTTACCCTATAATTATGACTACTACTAGAGTCACCATTCTTCTTCTTATCTTCATTTTGGCCTCCAGAAGACTGTCCACTAGGCTTTCCACCATGACCTCTTCCACTTTTCTTTCTCTCAAACTTCTTATTCAGTTTTTATTCAACCTTCAAAGTAAATTTATATGCATCTTCAATGGTAGACATTCTTACCATGATCAGCTCTTCTTGAAGACTCGGCCTTAACCCATTTATGTAATGGGAAACCTTCTCCTTGTTATCTTCATAATGTCCCATTCTGATAAGGAATCAATAGAACTCTTCTATATATTCCTAGATAGATCTTCTTTCTTGTTTCTTACCTTGCATTTTCTTTAGCAAATCAATCTCATAATCAATGGGAATAAATTTTCTCTTCAATTTTTCCACCATTCAATTCCATCTTGTTATCTTCTCCTTCCCTCTTCTATTTCTCTCCAACTAAATCTCTTTCCACCAAATTTTAGCATGACCTTTCACCTTGGCCTTTGTGAATCTGACCCTCTCAAGATCTTCTATTTCCTCAAATGCAAAGTACTCCTCTATATCATTGATCAAATCAATCAACTCTTTTGGATTAAGATTTCCAAAAAATGTAGAAACTTCAATCTTTGGTATCTTTCCAATATTGGAAATGGCCATAAAAAACCTAGCTTCATCAGGATCCCTAACCATTTCTTTCTCTTCTTCAAACTCTCCTTCTTCATATTCATCCTCACTTGCATCTATTGCACTAATATTGTCTCATCTATGCATATCCTCTTACACTTTCCTTAGGAGGGCTCTAAGACCCTCTTTGTCAAACCCACAACTCTTCCACCACTGTTCCTTCGAGGAGGCATTTTTTGCACTTATCTCTTGGACCCAGAACCATAATCCTGGTGCAAACTGCCTCACATTTGGCAATCTATCTACACACTCAAGAAATTTTTCTTTGATACCACTTGATGAAGGGTACTCCCCTTTTTCAACCAAAAACACACAACACAATAGGGAAATAAATGGAAAATTTCAAGAGCAGAACAATGGCAAGAACAAAAATAGTTGATTTCTATTATTTAATGAAATGACATTACAAAATCTAAAAAGTAACATGCTACAGCCACATGGGCATTTTCATTACAATAATCTGCAAGATAGAGCCACAATCTATACTTCTAGAACTAAACCCTAAAATCCCCCTTCATTTATATATAAGTAGCACAATTAACCTCCTTAGAATATTCTATAGAGTAAAAATTTACCATTTTGGTGCCTAGTGTTAGAATAGTCCCAAAGGATAACTGAGAGGGAGGGTGAATCAGTTATTTGCTAATTTAATTATTTTCTTTTATTAACTCCAAAATACAATAAAGTAAATGCACATTCAGATAGCACAATAGACAACACCACAATTTGGCTACGGGGAAACCAAATGGTAAAAACCCCGGTGGGAATTAACACCCACAATGAAATATACTTGTTTATAATAATCCCTGTTAGAAGATCTTGCAACCCTATTAAGAGTTTTTCTTTACAATGCAATAAGTATAATGACCTAGTTAAGGGTCTGACCCTGTTAGGATTCTTTTACAAATAACCATGTTAAGGGTGAGGACTCACTATCCAAAAGCTCACTGCTTCAATGGTGAAGGATACAACCTTCTATACAACAGATATGCACTATATCTGATGATGAACTGTAGAGTAGACCTACTGTCTTGATCAGTTCCAATGTATTTTAATCTTCCACTACTTCTTCACATAGATCCTTGATGAATGAAACACAATGATATTCTGCTCTGTACATTTTCTTTCTCTTTTCTTATCATTCACACTTAGCATTCCACAAGTGAAATACTATAAGTATCTTCCTCAAAGTATGAGATTATGGGACCTATTAGGAAACTCTTCATAGCATCCTTGTTGGCTTAACTAACCACACAAGCATAATTACAACCGTGCAATATAAACTAAATAGACGTGACGCTTCACTAAGTCAGCCTCACCAAATTAACTCTAACAATGCTTACATGTTTGGCACCTTTAGATAACTATCTGCAACTCATAACTAATCTTGAATATACACATGCATATCCTGAAGATAGACACATCTCAAGAAACAATGCAATATTTTGACTCTGTACAGACAACCTCCATAAACTATAACTCTCATTAACAGAATTACACAACACAACTGAAACTTCATATATGAGTCTACATGTATGAACAAAACATAAAAATGTCTACAACATGAATATAACCATGCAAGGCTTGATAACATCATTCTGATAAGTACATACAGAACATTGTTGTATATTATATGTTGTCATCAATGACAAACATACAATCAACTAGCTGTCAGAAGTAAATCTCCAACAATCTCCCCCTTTGACATTGAAGGCAACATATGATATTAAAAACATCTTCAGCATATGGTGTCTTCTTTCTTTTTACAATATTCTCAATATCCTTATCAAAGATTCCTCTACACTACTTTAGCTCCTATGTCTGTGTTTTATACTCCCTCAGAGTATATGCTCCCCCTTACTATATACTCCCCCTTTGACATCAATGGCAAAGGGTGCCATAAATAATTAGGCACAGGTACTACTCCAGAAGTAGAGTAGTCAACCAATCATCAGTCACTATGGACTGATGTTCTTGCTTCTTTATCTAATCAGTCCCAGGAGAGGTAATTACTCCCAACTTCTCGCTGAGATACTCAAAAGTATCATTTGATAAAGGCTTTGTGAAAATATCTGCCAATTGTTCTTTGGTGCTCACATAGTCCAATTTTACTTCATTGTCTGCAACTTTTTCTCTAAGAAAATGGTATTTGATCTCAATGTGCTTTGTCTTTGCGTGCATCACAAGGTTCTTGGACATGTTGATAGTATTGGTGTTATCACAGTGAATAACAATAGGATAATCAACCTGTATGCCAAAATCTTTAACCATCTTCTTGATCCAAACCATTGTTGAACAATTCAATGCTGCTGCAACATATTCAGCTTCTGCTATCGACTGAGAGAAACAATTCTACTTCTTTCTTACCCAAGAAACCAACCTATCTCTAAGAAATATTTCTCCTCTAGAAGTACTCTTCCTTTCATCAAGAAAACCTTCCCAACTGCATCTGTATACACATGAAGTTGTACATTCTCTGATTTAGGATACCATAAACCATAGTCTATAGTTCCCTTTAGATATCTGAATATTCTCTTTATTGCCATTAGGTGATTCTATTTTGGTTCTACTAAAAATCTACCAACAATGCCAACTACATTAGATATGTCTGGTCTAGATTGAGTAAGATATATAAGTTTTCCAATCATAGACTTATACAATATCTTGTCAACTGTTGCGGAGTCATCTTCTTTAGAAAGCTTGCTTCCTGTTATCATAGGAGTGCATACTGGCTTACATTATTCCATCTTGAAAGTCTTCAGTATTTCCTTTACATATTTGGACTGATTTATAAATATCCCTTTATATGTATGCTTTACATTTAATCCCAAAAAGTATTTTATAGGACCAATCATGCTCATTTCAAATTCATTATGCATTTCTTTTGCAAATTATGCACTAAGCTTGTCATTACCTCCAAAGATAATGTCATCAAAAAATATGGCAATAATTAATAATCCATTAGGTGTCTCTCTTCTGAATAGGTTACAATCTGTTGCTCCTTTCTTAAATACAATCTTGGTAAGATAACCATCTAGTCTCTCATACCAGGCTCTTGGGGCCTGTTTAAGTCCATAGAGTGCTTTCTTCAATCTACATACCATGTCTAGTTTATCTGATAGATTAAGTCCTTTAGGTTGTTCTATGTAGACTTCTTCCTTCAATTCACCATTCAGAAAGGCTGATTTGACATCCATTTGATATACTTTGAAGTCTTTGAATGTTGCATAGGCCAAGAATAACTTAATGGCTTCTAATCTTCTCACAGGGGAAAATGTGTTAGTGTAATCTATCCCTTCCCTCTACACATATCCTTTACACACTAGTCTTACTTTGTTTCTGACCACTATACCATCTTCATTCATCTTGTTCCTGAATACCCACTTTGTTCCAATCACATTTTTGTCACTAGGTCTAGGAACCAATTTCCATGTGTCATTTTTTATTATTTGATCTAATTCTTCTTCCATTTCTTTCTACCGATTAGAATCCTTGCAAGCATCTTCAACATTTAAGGGTTCAATCTGTGAAAGTAAGCATACCTCTTCATCCACTATTAAACTTTTTTCTTTAGATCTAGTCAAAACACTGTTGCTTTGATCTCCAATGATATCATATTTTGAATGATACCTAGATGTGAATTTTGAAACTTTTGGTGTTTCATCCTCATCTGTAATCTATGATACTTCTTTGCTTGATTCGGGTTCATTACATGAAACATCAATGCAATCAAACATTTCTTCAATAACAATGTCTTTAATGTTAGCCCTGGGTTCATCCTCAATCATAGGTGCATATTCATAGTACCTCTCTTGAACCATGAACTTCTCATCAATCTTTACATGAGTACTTTCAATTATCTTCTTTAATCTCAAATTGAAACATCTGTATGCTTTTCTTTTAGTAGAGTAACCAAGGAAAATACCTTCATCGCTTCTAGTATCAAACTTACCAACACCATCATCTCTCTTGATGTAGCACTTGTTACCAAAGATTCTAAAGTATTTTACTGTAGGTACATTACCAAACCAAAGTTCATATGGTGTCTTATCCATGCTTGGCCTTAGTTGTGTTCTATTGATAGTATAGACTATTGTATTGACTGCATCTCTCCAATAGGTGTGCACAACTTTTCCTTCAATCATCATAGTGCGTGATGTATCAAGTATGATCTTGTTCCTTCTTTCTACTATCCCATTCTACTGAGGGGTTTTGGGTGCACTCAACTATCTTTTTATTCCATGTTCTTCACAGTATTCATAAAACTGGTCAGAGGTGAATTCTCCTCCTCTATCTGATCTCAGACACTTTAGTTTTATCCCAGATTCATTCTCAACTTTGGCCTTGAATATTTTGAACTTCTCAAAGGCTTCAGACTTCTCCTTTAAGAACGCAACCCACATCATCCTTGAAAAATCATCAACAAACAAAATTAAATACCTTTCTCCGTAGTATGATCTAGTTTGAGTGGGACCACATAAATCTGTATGCACTAGGTCTAACTTGTTCTCAGCTGAGCTCTTCTTGCTTCTGAAAGAGATCCTTACATACTTTCCCATAAAACATTCCCTACATATTGTGTCAACTAGTCTTGCAATACTTGTAAGGTCTCTAACTGCCTTGACATTGCTTATCTTTACTATATTATCAAAATTGATATGACAGAGTCTCTTGTGCCATAACCAACAGTCATCCACTTTTGCAACAAAACAACTTACATCTGAATTGAGCTGAAAAACATTACCATTTGTTTTTGAGCCTAATGCAATCATGTCTCCTTCCTTGTTGCTAATAATGAATTTGTTGTCTTTGAATTCCAAATTATAACCTTTGTCAAGTAGCTGTCCAACACTTAGTAAATTGTGATGTAATCCATCAACATACAGAACATCATCTATCTTATTCTTTCCATCCAGGGTGATAGATCCTCTGTCTATGATATGTTTGGGAGTGTTATCTCCAAATCTAACCATACCACCTTTGTACTTTTCTAGATGAACAAATCTGTCTTTATCACCTATCATGTGGTGAGAGCACTCACTGTCAATGATCCAATCAGTTCTAATGTCTTCTTTGGAAATTAGGGCTAACTCATGTGCTTCCTTTTCATCTTCAATGTCCATTTCCTCAAGCAATTTTTCCATGTCTTTAAGGGCAATAAATCCAATTTCATATTCTCCTAAATCTTCATCAGTTACACCTTCTTCAGCATGATAGCATTCCTTTCTATATTTTGTTTTATAATCAGATCTGAATTTATTTACTCTTGTAGGACACTTGGATGCAAAGTGGTCGATCTTGTTGCATGAAAAACATTTGAATGGCAACTATCCTTCATACTTTCCTTTGCCTTTCTTTTCTCTTTTGGCAATCATGGCAATGATTTCTTCTAGTTCTTCATCAACTTCTTCTTTCTCATTATTGCTAGAGATGTGTAAAGGTTTCTTACCATGGACTGAGGCTTTGAAAGTTGTTTCACTTTTGGGTTCAGTCTTCAATCTTGATATCTCAAATGTATAGATTTTACTAATCAAAGTCTCTCTCTTGAATTCTTGTGAAAATTGCATGGTTTCATCTAGAATATTGATCTTTCTCTCATAGTCTGTTGTCAATGTAGTCATCATCTTGTCCATTATGTCTTCTTCTAAAATTTCTCCACCGTTGTTTCTGATTCCAGAAACTGCTTCATTTATCCTCTGATTATAGGCTCTAATGTTCTCTTCAGGTAACATCTCTAGGTTGTTGTATTTATTTTTCCATGTCTTTCTGTGTGCATTCTTTTCTTGGATATCTCCTTCAAACATGTCTTATAAATACTTCCATATTGTGTATGCCTTGTCTACTTTCTTGATCTCAAAGAATTCACTGTCAGATAGTGCACTTATAAGGGCTTCTTTGGCAACTGCATTAGCTATGAATGTGTCCTTTTGTTTACTAGTAGCATCATCTCTTGAGAGTTTTTTTAGAGAGGGAATAACAACTTCTTGTGTGGCTATCTCAAGATGTCAAAACCAATACACTGTAAATGTGTTATCATTTTGTTCTTCCAATCTAGATAATTTTCTCCATCGAAATTAGGACTCTCTTTTTTGAAGTATGCCATCTAATCTACCTTAAGCTATTAGGATTCTTCTTCAAGGCACTTGGCTCTGATACCAATTGTTAGAATAGTCCCAAAGGATAACTGACAGGGGGGGTGAATCAGTTATCTACTAATTTAATTCTTTTATATTATTAACTCCAGAATACAATAAAGTAAATGCACATTCAGATAATACAATAGACAAAACCACAATTTGGTTATAGGGAAACCAAATGGTAAAAACCCCAGTGGGAATCAACACCCACAATGAACTATACTTGTTTATAATAATCCATGTTAAAAGATCTTTCAACCCTGTTAGGATTTGTTCTTTATAATGCAATAAGTATAGTGACCTGGTTAAGGGTCTGACCCTATTAGGAGTCTTTTACAATAACCTGTTAAGAGTGAGGACTCGCTTTCCAAAAGCTCACTGATTCAATGGTGAAGGCTACAACCTTCTATAGAATAGATATGCACTATATTTGATGATGAACTATAGAGTAGACATGTTGTCTTGATCAGTTCCAATGTATTGTAATATTTTACTGCTTTTTCACATAGATCCCTTATAAATGAAACACACTAATATTCTACTCTGTACTTTTTTTGTCTCTTTTCTTATCATTCACACTTAGCATTCCACAAATGAACTACTATAAGTATCTTCCTCAAAGTATGAGATCATGGGACCTGTTAGGAAACTCTTCATGACATCCTTGTCAGCTTAACTAACCACGCAAGCATAATTACAACCACGCAATATAAACTGAATAGACATGACACTTCACTAAGTCGGCCTCACCAAATTAACTCTAACAATGCAATCTTGTTGAAACATGTTTGGCACCTTTAGATAACTATCTACAACTCATAACTAATCTTGAATATACACACACATATCCTGAAGATAGACGCAACTCAAGAACCAATGCAATACATTAGCTCTGTACAGAAAACCTCCAGAAATTGTAACTTTCATTAACAGAATTACACAACACAACTGAAACTTCATATTTGATTCCATGTGTATGAACAAAACATAAACATGTCTACAACATGAATATAACCGCGCAAGGCTTGATAACATCATTTTGATAAGTACATACAGAACACTGCTCTATATTATATGTTGTCATCAGTGACAAACATACAATCAACTAGCTACCATATGTAAATATCCAACACCTAGTGGTTCAATTTCCCACCTTAAGTGATTTTTCTTTCTATTCCTTTTATATTGAAACTTGAGTCTTGAAGGTCCAACTTCTAAAAACCATAACTTGTGAACCATTGAGTCAATTGGCTATTATGACCCCATTTCAGAAATGCCACAAAGCGCTCTATGCCCAAGTCTCATGAAGCACAAGTTGACCAAAATTTAACCCCTTTTTGGAGCCTCTAAGGCCTTCAAAACTCATTTCAATTTTTTTGTGCCACCCCACCAAAATAGAAAATATAATATCTTCAAAACCGGACTTGATCTTTCCATGAAACTTTACCAACATGCTTATATATCGAAAATGAACCTCCAGAGAATAAATTGGAACAATATTTTCTCACATAAACAACTTAAAATACTAAACTTTCAAAAAAAATAGTAGCACTATCCAAAGATAGTCTTTATTGAAAACTAGACAATATGTTTTGGTGATGCAAGGTTTCTCTTACACCCTGGATGCTCTTGTATCACTAACTGATACTGTGAATGAGGAAATTTAATAATTTTCACTCTAACTATAGATTATAAATCAATGTAAATTATTTCTCTAAGTTAAGAATTGGCAATCGAGACCGCACACCACATCCTAAAAATTTCTTGGAAGTAAGTCAAACAAAAATTTTCAAAAAAATTGTGAGACAAATCCAACATTGTAAATTTCACAAAGGGTTTTTGAATCTCTAAATTCATTTTATTGTGTACCTCTTAAAATTTGTAATAATGGTTTTTGTAAATACCACGTGGATTTTTCAATGCACCATGAACTACTATGCTATATTCATTCTACTTTGCAAACTAATGAAATGTTGCAGGAGTGTATTACAATTCAACTTCAAAATCATCAAGAGACTTTCTAGATCATTTTTTATGTCCTCAAGATGATGGTTGTTTTTCTATGAAAATTATTATTTAAATGAGAAGTGCTCACAATGTGGTGGCTTGTCAAAGTTTATTTCATGTTTTTATGAGGGCAACAAACATGAATTTGGAAAGAAAAGTTTTGAGAAAAATATATATGAGACAGTCAAATATACTTTGAAGAATGGAGGTGAAGGTTCTAGATATGAGTTGGTTACAAAATAATGTAGTGTTGCTAATTTTATACTAGATTATAAGGAAAATATTTTGTACAGGTATGCAAGGGATAGCCATAAGCCTCAATGGTTGGATCAACAATTCAAGATTTGTAAGGACTCTCTCCTGATTGGCACTATTATATCGGTGGCCAATTTTTCAAAAAAAACTACATAATTCCATTAATGTTGCTATTTTTTCCACTTAACATATAGACATTCCCCTAATAGTACGAAATAGGACAGGAAAATAATCATACAGTATCATTTTTATATAACTGATGATAGATCTCACTCCTTTGAGTATATGCAACATTTTTTCAAGATTTTTTTGAGTTATTGCATGAAAAAGATATTGAAGTGGCTAGACCTCTGATTTGGTAAGAATATTGTGTTGTTGAATTGAGAAAATAGACTTAGTTGAGTAATTGACTAAGTTGTTATAAATTGGTATGGTTGGCATTGATGAGAACTTTCCACTGTTATCATTAATGATTAATTTTTATAGTATCTATGTTGAGTATATTGCTTGTCATATCTTATATGTTTTGAATCTATTTCTGAACATTTGATATGTTATTGAAGACTATTTGGAGATATCTATCTCATTTTTTTTTGTGGATCAAAATGTGATATAGTAGATTTGGCATTTGTCTGTGTATTGTTGATTGTAAGTGGTTTTGTGAGAAATGCATGCTTTGATTTTCTTCTGTGATATTTTTTGAAGGTGAAGTTCTAGAAATGATACATTAATTTCCTTAGCTTAATTCATTTTAAATGGAACAAGATGTTTTATTTTTATTTTTTATCTCAACAATGTTCTTGCTCTAGGTTGGGTCGACCTCGTGTGTTTACACTTCATTTATTTTGTCTCTATGTTTTCAAGATATAAAGTAACATGTATGATGATATTTTTGCTCCCTACTGTGGCATGTTGTGATCTACTTCTCATTCCTCTCCACCATGAGAATGATTAGTGTTAACCTATTTACAATTGGTTTTGGCTCCTTTCCTAGTGAACATTGGGAGACTTTTCAAGTTATGGATTAGTATTTATAAAGGATAAATATATAGAATATCTTGGACAATTAAGAGAGGGGTGAATTAACTGTATATTAATCTTTTATATATTTCTCAGATTTGAAAAATAGCAGATTAATACTTTTTTCCACTTAATCAAATCAAATGCAAACATGAAAGAGCATACACATGAACGATACATAATGAAAACCATATTTTTATGTGGAAACCCCAAGATGGGAATAAAAAAGAGAAGCTAATACTCATGAATAAAAATACCAGTTAAGGTGATTTTTATAATGGGTAACTCACTACCAAAATGCTCACTACAGGTGGGCTCACTGCTAGAGTGCTTACTACAAGTGGTCTCACTACCCAAAAGAGATCACTACCTTGAGAAAGAAGATTTGCCTCCTTTCATCAAAGTACACACCAGTTTGCAATTTTACAGTCTAAACTTCAACAACTCTCTGATGGACTTCGACTAAGAGATAAAAATGCCTTCATTTTTTTAATCCTCTTGTAATCCAAGAAAAAATTAACTCACCAATCATGGACATCTCGAATTCATCCTACATCTAATCAGAAAATTCATAGCAATGTCATTCTTTCCTCAAGATATTAAGTTATTCATAAAAATCATAACTACTAAGTATTTTTCTAATTCAAAATTGAACTAAAGTTTGTTGGCAATAGATCCTTTCTAAATTTTTTGATCTATTATATACTTATCCAGTCTATCATACCAAGTTTTGGGAGCTTTCCTCAACCCATACAAAGCCTTGGTCAATCTATATATGATATTTGGATCATTTGATAACTCAAATCCTTCTGGTCGTTCAATATAAATATCTCCTTTTAGCTCTTCATTCAAAAAAATTGCCTTCACATCCATTTTATAGACTTTGAAATCCTTGAATGATGCAAATGATAAGAATACCCTAAAACATTCCATTCGGGAAACAAGAATTTCTTCAAAGTTAATTCCCTCAATCTAAGTATATCCTTGGCAGACCAATTATTGTTACTGAATAATGCACCTTACCTAATCTTAGACTCAGCTTACTAGTGAAACATGGGAAGACCTTTTAAATTTTGTGCTTTAATTATAGAGGTAAACCTCCAGAGAAGGTTGGCTTCCTTGGTTCTAAACTAAACTACTACTCCACTTCTTGGGAAAAGGGAAAGAGGAATTCTTGAAATGGAATTTACTACTAAATGGGGTGATGCACCAAATTTCTCTGACATGTAAGGCTTCTTGGCATATAAAATATGCTTGATGAACAAAATAAACTAAGCAGAAATCAAGTTTTACATATTCATACATGAGTATTTCATATTAAAGTTGAAGCTTCAAAATATTTTAGAAGGAAAAATAAATATTCTTCACAACTAAAATTTTTATAGGCTGATAACATAAACAATGACCCACACTTAGATTAAAGAAATCTGAAAATGAAGAGGTCTTTGTAGATTAAATAAATCTGAAAATGAAGAGCATGTCTTAGTAGATAAAAGAAATTTGAAAATGAAGACCCTTTCAAATCAAACTGAAGCATAAACCCCATTCTGTATATGCATAGAGGAAGTGGGAAAGAGTTGCAACAGTTGTGGAGGGTATCTAGAGTAGTTTGGTGACTTGTTCAAGTAATTGAGCTTTTGGAGGAGTTAGTTTTGACCATTTTCAAAGAATTTTCAACTATCTAGGAGTAGATTTGGAAACATTATCCATAGATCATAAAAAGAGGGAGATCTTTCTTTATGAAGATCACCTTTTATAGCAAGTTTGAAGGCTGAAAAGTGATGAACTATAACTGATTGAATGTTTGAATATGATAAGTTGATGATCACCGAGCTGCAGAAAGTAAATGCAAGACATTAAATCAGTTAATGTATTGTATTTTCATTGATGTCAACTTGATATAATCCAATTTGTCATATGCATATTGTCATAGAATTCAAGAAACCAAAGAGATAAATTTTATGTTATCGATAAAAATATAAAGCCAGTGTACACTGAGTGACAATAAACACTGACGAATAGTGCACACCAATGGATAGAGAACCCTGAGCAGTTCATAGTGTATACTGAACACCGCAACACCAAGCATAAATGAAGTGGTTACTAAGAAGAACTGAAGTTGGTTCCTGACAAAAATTGAATTCAATGACCAAGAAAACTAAGACTTGATCACTGATCAGAACTAGAGTTAGAAAATGACAAAACACTTAGCTACCAGGAGCTATAATTAGAGTTAATTGATTGATGGCTTTATTTCCATCGACTAGTTGAACTGAAGATTTAAAGCTAGTTTTTTTCACAGTTTTCAAGAAGAAATCTATGAAATAAAACTAAAGTGAAGCTTTAAAAATTAAAGTAATGCATGGAAAGATTTGTGGATCAAGAATCTATCTACGTCAAGAACAAGGAAGACAAGGAGATTAAATGGTGAAATCATGTCTATATAAAGAGAAAAGTAATTAATTATGAAAAAGAGGAATGCTAAATATAATTCTGGTGAAGATAGAAGTCTTCATGTAGATCTGATCATACAGGCTAAAGAACAGAGCCAAAGGAATAGTGCAGACACCGAGAAATAGAGAAGCAACAACATTCATCGAGAAGAAAGAAGAAAGAAGGGGAGCAAAGGAATTGAAGAGAACATTGATCAGAGAGGTATCATGGACTTACAATAGATCTAAAAATATGCAAGTTAAATTTATATTGTTGAATAGATCATTTAATGTTTCATTTTAACCATTGATTCAGAAAATCTCTTAACTGAGTGGGATTTAACCATCCTTATTGTATTGAGATACTCAAGAGTACCAAAAGGTTTTTCATGTTGATAGTATAGTGAATGCTAGGTCAAATGATAAACTATTAGTTTTAAATCCTCTAACAAGTTTGCACTTAATAGTGTGTTTGTAACCTTTAACAGGGTTGGCTCTTCACCGAGCTCACTTTAGAAGAGTAAAAATTTTGGGTTACCAATCCCAAGTGGTTTTTCCCTTAACAAGGTTTCCACGTTAAAAATCCATGTGTCAAATGTGTATATGGTTCATTTGTTTGATGTTTTTCTTTACACATTACTAAAATAGGATTGGTCGGTAAACACTAAGATTATTTATTGTTGTTTGGTAAAGGCTAGAAAAAGATAAACAGAACATTCACCGAGCATTATATATTTGATAACATTACTTAAAGGCATACATCTTGTAGGAATAAAAGATATATTAAGGTATTATATTTTTTATAGAAGTTTTGGTTGGATTATTGGATTAATTTTTGAGGCCACTGATTCACNCTGATTCCCCCCCCCCCCCCCCCGCTCTCAGTTATTCTAACAATTGGTATCAGAGCTAGTGTGCTTGGAAGAGAGTTTAAAGACTCAAGATAAGATCACAAGATGAGTAAAAGAGATGTGCCTAAGTTGAACAAGGACAAATTTGTATCATGGAAAAGTAGGATAACACTCCACCTATCAGGTATAGGAAATGATGTCACTCAATGCTTGGATAATGAATATGTTGCACTGAAAAGACCTCTGATTGTTGATCAATTGAAAGACAAACATGAACACAACTCTATGATGATAGAACTTGCTTATTCACTATCTAATTCTAAATTTGAAGATTTCAAATCATGCACCACAACAAAGAAAATGTGGGACAAACTCAAGCTAGTACATGGAGGAGATGAAAATTTGTTGAGAGCCAAGGCTGAAAGCCTAAGAGGAAAGTTTGATGACCTAAGAATGAAAGAAGGAGAAAACATCACTCAGTATAGTAGAAGAATCAAATAATTTTTCAATGCTATGCCAGGAGTAGGAGGTGTACTTGAAGAATAAATAGTGGTAAGTAAAATTTTGAGAACCCTACTGCCTGTTTATGCTCTTAGAGTATCTACAATTCAAGAAATGAGAGTTGTGTTAGTAAAAACTGAGAGGGGGGGTGAATCCGTGGCTTCAAAAGCTTTTTTTTATTCTAAACACCAATCAAATAAACCTTAGATTATTATGTCCCTTACAAGATGCATGCCATAAAATACTTATAATAATTAACTGTCTGTCGGTTTTCCTTTTCTGACCTTATTCTCCTTGATAAACGATAAGCAGTAAAACTTATTTACTGACACTCAGTAAATATGCAGAGTATACCGATTAATCTAGATATGCATATGAGAAATGTAAAGTAGTAAAGTAATAAACCATACACACATAACACATGGATTTTAACGTGGAAACCATGTTAAGGGAAAAAACCACTGGGACCGGTACCCCAAATTTTCACTCTTCTGAAGTGAGCCCTGTTAGGATACAACCCTGTTAAAGGTTACAAACACACTGTTAGGTGTGACCTTGTTAGAGGATTTTATACATAGAGGTTGTCACTTAGTATCAGGGATCTATTTTCTACCATCCTTGAATCAGCCTCCTTCTTAGACTATCAATAGGCTTTAGGAAAATTCAGTGCTACTTTCATGAATCAACCTTTTTGGCACTCCTTGGGATGTACCTCAATATATAGAATACTGTTAAATCCTGCTCTGTTAAGAGACTTGATGCTTCAATGGTTAAACTAAAACACAATGACCTATTTCTAATGCAACTTGAATTGTAGATTTTTAGATCTATTTATGTATATTACCTCTCTGATCAATTTGTCAGTTCAATTCTTTGTGCTCCACACTTTCTACTCTGTGATTTTGTGCTTCACTATTCATTGGTGTTCACAAAATTCTTTAGCTCCCCTTCAGCTTGATTGATTAGGAATGTATGAAGTTATCCTTCATCAGTTTCTCTTTAGCATTCTCTTTCTATTCATCCCCTTCCATGTGATGTGGAAATGAATAAATCTTGTCACTTATATAGACATGATATTCACCATTTCTTGATTCTTGATTCTTGATTCTTGGCGTGAAAAATAATCTAGCCAATCTGATTTAAAGCTTAACTCCTAATTTATCTTGTAGTTATCCTTTTTCCAACTGTACAAATCTTCTTTAAATCAATCACTTGAATCTAGTCAAATAAAACATTGAAAACAACCAGTTAAGTCTATCTTTAGCTCTTGCTAGCTAGATATTTTGTCATTTTCTAAACTCTATGTTCTGTCGGTCAACTCTGTAGTTAGTCGTCAGTGACAACTGCTAGTTCTGTCGGTGTGACTCCAGTCAGCTTCAGGATCTCCATCCATTGGGCATCATTGGATTTTACTCATCGAGCAATTATGTTTTCATCTTGTTGGGAATCCTATGATTTTGCTTCATCGGGAAATATTGTCTTCTGCTCATCGGGTATCACTGTGACTTTGGTTCTTTGCCTTTTACTGATGGTGTGCACTCTGTCGGTGTTATCTATCACTTAGTGAATACTTGACTTTCATGCATTGTTAAAAGCATAATCTTTGTTCCATTGATTCTCTGAAGTCTTTAGCATTATTTATATGATGGTACAGATGATATCAAGTTGACATCAATGACAATACAAACCATTAACTGATTTAATGTCTTGCATTATCTTCAACTTAACATTATCAAAAATTCAATTAGTTATATGTCATCAATATCTCCCTTTGGAATTGATGGAAACCAACTTATATTATCACACTATACTATTTCTAATACAATATGAAATACAATTGTTGAGATTCATCAAACTACCAATCTTTGTTTGATCACTGATAAAAATGTCTAACTGCCGGTAAGCTCTGTGTTAGCTTAGATTTTATTCTTGCAGTTCTCTATGTTTCGTGTTCTAATGTGTTGCATCCTTTCCTTGTTTCAATATCTCTCTTTTGACTGTTCTTCTTCTTAGATGTCTCTATCTCTTGTCAGTAACTCTCCCTATGGATATAATCTCTCCCTGTTGGAGTAATCTGATAATGGATAATCTTTCTTCTTTTTCTGAAGACTGTGATAATATGGATACTTTATCTCCCTTTGACAACAATGACAAATAAGTGTTTTACAAATATCTGACATTTATGTCAAATAATCATTTTCTTCTATCCATAATATATTCCTTGAATTTCCCTTATCCATCAACAATACAACAATATGCTCTCGTGCTAGGTTCTGATATATACCTTTTTGTATATAGATGTAGCTTTGAAGCTCATCTTTTTGCTTGCATCAACATGAATGATATTCTGATAATATATAGGCTGATGCAACCTTCAATCTTTTACTGACTGGTAGACAAGGGTTTGACCCCTAGTCTCTTTCTCAGGTACTCAAATGTATCCTTGGGTAGTGGCTTGGTGAAGATATCAGCTAATTGTTCTTTTGATTGCACATACTCAAGTATCACCTCTTTTTCTTGATTGCAATGTGTTTAGTCTTGGAATGCATGAATGGATTCTTGGAAATGTTTATTGCACTGGTGTTATCACAATAAATAATCACTAGTTCTGAGATCTTCATATGTATACCTTCCAGCAACTGTTTGATCCATGCAATATTTGAGTAGTTTGTAGTAGTAGCAACATATTCTACTTCTACAGTAGACTGAGAGATGCATCCTTGCTTTTTGCTAATCCATGTGACAATTCAGTCACCCATAAAGAATTCTCCTCCAGTTTTGCTCTTTCGATCATCAAAATTTATAGCCCAATCAGTGTTGGTAAACACCTTAAGTTCAAATTTGTCTTCTCTTCTATACCATAAGCCAAATTCCTTAGTATTCTTCAGATATCTTAAAATTCTTTTTACAAGTCATATGTCATTCCCTGGGGTTAGCAGAAAATCTAGCAATAATTCCTACTGCATGTCCAATATCTGGTCTAGTGTGTACAACATACATGATTTTTCCAATCATTGATCTGTACAAAGTCTAATTTACCTCTTTTTTCTTGTCTTCCTTTGTTAACTTACATCCATTAGCCATTGGTGTTCCAACTGATTTGGAATCTTCCATCTTGAATATTTTCAGGACCTCTTTGATGTATTTGGACTGTATAATAAAAATACCTTCACTTTGTTGAATGATTTGTAGACCAAGAAAGAACTTGATCTCTCCAAACATAGACATCTCGAATTATTTGCTCATCTCATTAGCAAATGATTTGCATATCATATCATTGCCTCCAAATATGATTTCATTAACAAATATTTCTGCAATCAAAGTGTTAGCATCAGTATCTTCTTTCAAATAAAGATTACTATTTTCACTAGTCCTTATGAATCTAATACTTATTAGATAGGAATGAAGTCATTCATACCAGGATCTAGGAGCTTGTTTTAATCCATACAAGGCTTTGTGAAGTCTACATACCATGTTCCTCTTGTCAAAATCTACAAACCCTTCTGGTTGTTCAATGTGTACCTCTTCTTCAAGTATTCCATTTAGGAATGCTGACTTGATATCCATTTGATATACTTTGAATCCTTTGTATGCAGCATAAGAAAGTAGTATTCTTACTCCTTCTAGCCTAGCAATGGGTGAAAAGGTCTCTCCATAGTCTATACTTTCCTCTTGTGCATACCCCTTGCATACTAGTCTTGCTTTGTTCCTTGTGACTTCTCCATTCTAGTTCAGCTTATTCCTGAATATCCATTTTGTACCGATGACATTCTTGTCATCTGGTCTTGGCACAAGTGACCATGTTTTGTTCTTCTCAATCTACTCAATCTCATCATTCATAACACTTATCCATTCTTCATTATTTAGTACAACATTGATATATTTTGGTTCAAACTCACAAATTAAACAATTTGAGGTTAAAGACTTACTTCTTGTTCTTGTACCAGCTTTCTTATCTCCTATGATCTGGATCTCTGGATGGTTCCTTCTTACATATCTTGCAAGTACAGGTACATTTCTTTGTCTATTAGCTTAATCATTATCCTAATCTTCATTCTATTCTTCATTACCTTGCACATTATCTTGACTATTATCCCGACCGTCGGTAACACCAGTATGACCGTCAGTTGCAACATTATATTATTATAGGATTAAGCACTATTGCTCGGGCAGAGTGTTGGGTTCTTCACAATATACAAACTTTTTGTAATTCTTTGGTTCTTTTTTTCTTTCTAGCTCATTCTTTTCTGCAAATTCATCAATCCTTACATTTTCACTTTCAACTATTTTGTTAGAGGCCTTGATAAGACATTTAAAAGCTTTGCTTTTGGTAGAATACCCTAGAAAAATACCTTCATCACTTTTGGCATCAAGCTTTCCATTTCTATTATACTTTAAGACACAACGTTGACTACCAAAGATCTTGAAGTAACTTACATTGGGTGTTTTACCATACCATAGCTCATAAGGTGTCTTCTTTGTGTCCTTCTTTAATTGTACTCTATTTAGTGTGTAGATAGCAGTGTTGACAGCCTCCCTCTAGAAGATTTGGGTGATGTCTTTCTCTATCATCAGTTTTCTTGCACAATCAACTATTGATTTGTTCCTTCTCTCAGCAATCCCATTTTGCTGTGGTGTTCTTGGTGCAAAAACCTATCTTTTTATACCATGCTCATTACAAAAATTAGTGAATTCATCTTATATAAATTCTCCTCCTCTATCTGATCTCAAACATTTCAAATCCTTACCACTTTGTTTTTCTACCATAGCCTTATACCACTTAAACATCTTGAATGCTTCAAATTTATCTTTTAGAAACATAACTGT
>MU228083.1:632391-649282 GCA_018584345.1 Thuja plicata | reverse complement strand
GTTTTACTTTTGAAACTAGACTTTGTCATTTTACCTTTTTGACAATTTTTGCACATGATGTTGTCTGGCTTTGTCATCGTTGGTAAGCCTCTTACATTTCTTCTTCTACTTATTTTTATCATGTTGTAAGCCTCTTACATTTCTTCTTCTACTTATTTTTATCATCGTCGGTAAGCCTCTTACATTTCTTCTTCTACTTATTTTTATCATGTTGTCAAAATTCACATGACACAATCTTTTGTGCCACAGCCATATGTCTTCATTTCTAGTCATTAAGCAAGTGGTGTTAGTATCATTCAGATAGAATAAGTTACCTTTAGTCTATTCACCAGTACTAATTAGTTTTCCTGATTCATTGAAGATCTTTGCCTTCTTGTTCTCAAATGCTACTCTGTGACCTGAATTATTCAACTGAGAAACACTCAATAGATTATAATTCAATCCTTTTACCCAATAAGAATTTTCACATCTAATCAGGTTATTCAACATTATAGTTCCTTTACCTTCAACCAGACAAGGTGTATCATTACCCATTCTTATTGTACCACCATTATAATACTCAAAAGTGTTAAAATTTTCTTTGTCACCGGTCATGTAGTGAGTGCAGCCACTATCTATAATCCAGATGTCATTCTTGCTAACCTTAGATATGAGTGCAGTTTCTACATACCTTTCATTTTCATCTGAATCATCCTTCACAGCTACAAATACCATCTTGATGCCTTCATCAGGTTTGATGTCAGTATCTTCATCTTTGCAATCAGCTAGGTAGCTAGCCTTCTTGCCTTTATCCTTGTAGTCTTGGGTATCTCTTTTTTCTGATTGTCAGTAACCTCTATAATCTTTGTTATCACCTCTATCAAATTTCTTCTCAAAAGGTCTATCATTACTTCTGTCCTCTTTTCTTCTGTTAGGACATCTTGTAGCAAAGTGTCCAATCTCTTTACAATTAAAGCATATAAGTGGTAACTTGCCTTTGTATTTACCTTTGCCTCGCTGCACTCTTCTATCCATAAGTGCTTCTATTTCATCTAGATCTTCTTCTTCACTTTCACTTTCACTGTCTTTTCTAGATGAGTATCTATGACTTGACTTCTTTATTTTCATAGAAGACTTAAATGCAGATTCTAAGTTTGGTAAGACACTATTGTCAAAGTTATTCATTTCAAATGAAATTAGTCTACCAATTAAACTATCAAGAGTAACTGTGTTGTTTTCTACTGCTCTCATTTCTTGAATGGCAGAAACTCTAATAGCTTATACAGGAAATAAGGTTCTTAGGATTTTACATACCACTGTCTCCTCTTCAAGTGTACATCCAATACCTCGTATAGCATTGACTACTTTTATTATTGTGTTGTACTGTGTGATGTTTTCTCCTTCTTTCATTCTGAGATCATCAAATTTTCCTCTAAGGCTTTCTACCTTGGCTCTCAGAATATTTGTATCACCTCCATGTACAAGCTTCAATTTGTCCCACATTTTATTTGCAGTTTTGTAATCCTTGACATCTTCAAATTCAGCATCAAAGAGTGAGGAAGAAATCTCTATAACCATGCAGTTATGCTCATGCTTCTCTCTTAATTGATCTACTGTCAATACTCATGTAGGAAACACATATTCAGTAACTAGGAATTGAGTAACATCATTATCAATGCCTGATAAGTGGAGTCTTATCTTGCTTTTCCATGAAGCAAATTTGTCTTTGTTCAACTTGGGCACATCTCGTCTGTTCATCTTGTGATCCTGACTTAGGTCTTGAAACCTTCCTTCTAAGCACACAATCTCTGATATCAATTGTTAGTAATAACTGAGAGGGGGGGGGTGAATCAGTGGCTTCAAAAAAATTTCTTTATTCTAACCACCAATCAAATAAACCTCATATTATTATGTCCCTTACAAGATGCATGCCATGAAATACTTATAATAATTAACTATTTGTCGATTTTCCTTTTTTGACCTTATTCTCCTTGATTACCGATAAGCAGTAAAAAAATTTTACCGACACTTAGTAAATATGCAGAGTATACCGATCAATCTAGAAATGCATATGTGAAATGTAGAACAGTAAAGTAATAAACCATACACACATAACAAATGTATTTTAATGTGGAAACCTTGTTAAGGGAAAAAACCACTGGGATTGGTACCCCAAATTTTCACTCTTCTAAAGTGAGCCCTGTTACGAGCCAACCCTATTAAAGGTTACAAACACACTGTTAGGTGTGACCTTGTTAGAGGATTTTATACATAGAGGTTGTCACTTAGTATCGGGCATCTATTTGCTACCAACCTTGAATCAGCCTCCTTCTTAGATTGTCAATAGGCTTTAGGAAAATTCAATGCTACTTTCATGAATCAACCTTTTTGGCACTCCTTGGGATGTATCTCAGTATATAGAATACTTTTAAGTCCTTCTCTATTAAGAGACTTGATGCTTTAATGGTTAAACTGAAACACAATGACATGTTTCTAATGCAACTTGAATTGTAGATTTTTAGATCTATTTAAGTACATTACCTCTCTGATCAATGTGTCAATTCAATTCTTTGTGCTCCACACTTTCTGCTCTTTGATGTTGTGCTTCACTGTTTGTCGGTGTCCACAAAATTCTTTAGCTCTCCTTCAGCTTGATTGATCAGGACTGTATGAAGTTATCCTTCATCAATTTCTTTTCAGCATCCTCTTTCTATTCATCCCCTTCCATGTGATGTGGAAATGAATAAAGCTTGTCTCTTATATAGACATGATATTCACCATTTCTTGATTCTTGATTCTTGATTCTTGGCGTGAAAAACAATCCAGCCAATCTGATTTAAAGCTTAACTCCTAATTTATCTCATAGTTATCTTTTTTCCAACTGTACAAATCTTCTTTAAACCAATCACTTGACTCTGGTCGAATAAAATAATGAAAACAACCAGTTAAGTCTATCTTTAGCTCTTGCCAGCTAGATATTTTGTCATTTTCTGAACTCTCTGTTTTGTCGATCAACTTTGCAGTTAGTCATCAGTGAGAACTTCCAGTTCCATTGGTGTGACTCTAGTCAGCTTCGGGATCTCCATCTGTCGGGCATCATTGGATTTTACTCATCAATAAATTTTATATTCAGCTCGTCGGGCATCCTATGATTTTTCTTCATTGGGCAATACTATCTTCTGCTCGTCAGGTATCACTGTGACTTTGGTTCTTTTCCTTTTACCAATGGTGTGCACTCCATCAGTGTTATATGTCACTTAGTGAATACTTGACTTTCATGCATTGCTGAAAGCATAATCTTTGTTCCATTGATTCTCTGAAGTCTTTAACATTATTTATATGACCGTACAAATGATATCAAGTTGACATCAATGAAAATACAAACCATTAATTGATTTAATGTCTTGAATTATCTTTGACTTAACATTATCAAATATTCAATCAGTTATATGTCATCAAGCCGTAGAAAATAACAATGTTACTCTAGATAGTTTGATTGGAAGACTTATTTTATCTTAGATGAATAACTTTGACAACAATGTCTTACCAACTATTGAGTCTGCATTCAAATCTTCTCTGAAAAAAAGTAAATCAAGTCATAAATACACTATGAGAAATGATAGTGAAAGTGATAGTGATGAACAAGAACTTGATGAAATTGAAGCACTAATGGCTAGACGATTGCAAAGAGGCAAAGGTAGATACAAAGGTAAATTACCATTGGTCTATTTTAATAGCAAATAAATTGGACACTTTGCTTCTAGATGCCCTAACAAAAGAAAAGATTAAAGAAACAATGATAGATCTTATGAAAAGAAGTTTGACAGAAGCGATGACTGAGATTATAGAATCAACCAACACTCTGACATAAGAGATAATCGAGACTACAAGGACAAAGGCAAGAAGGCTTGTTACCTAGTTAAGAACAAATCTAAAAATACTGATACCGAATCTGATGAAGATATTGAGGTGGTATTTGTTGCTTTAAAGGATGATTTAGATGAATAAGAAAGGTATGTTGAAAATTCACTCATATCTAAGGTTAGTAAAAATGTTGTCTAGATTATTGATAGTGGCTTTACTCACCACATGACTAGAGATAAGGAAAAGTTTGGAAGTTTTGAATATTATAATGGTGGATCAGTTAGGATGGGTAATGACTCACCTTGTCCAGTTGAAGGTAAAGGAACCATCATGTTGAATAATCTGATCAAATGTGAAAATGCATATTGGGTGAAAGGACTTAACTATAATTTATTGAGTGTTTCATAGCTGAATAAAACAGGACACTGAGTTGCATTTGAGAACAAAAAGGCAAAGATCTATAATGAATCAGGAAGGTTGATCAGTACTGGTGAAAAATAAAAGGTAACCTATTCTATCTTGATGATATTAATACCACTTGTTTATTGGCTAGAAATGAAGACATTTAGTTGTGGCATAAAAGGTTATGTCATGTGAATTTTGACAACATGGTTAGGATAAGCAAGAAAATAAAAGTAAGAGGCTTACAGAGCATGTCAAAACCCAACCATGTCACGTGTAAGAATTGTCAAAAAATAAAAATGACAAATTCTAGTTTTAAGAGAAAAAACTACACATCTAATGCTATTCTAGAATTAGTCCATACTGACTTATGTGGACCAATGAGAAAAAAGAGCTATTATGGTGATAGATACTTCATTCTATTTGTTGATGATTATTCAATAATGATGGCTATCATGTTCATAAAAGAGAAATTTGAAGCATTTAAGATGTTCAAATCATATAAAGCTATAGTTGAAAAGAAAAGTGGAAAGGAACTAAAATGTTTAAGATCAGAAAGAGGAGGATAATTTATTTCTGATGAATTCACTAATTTTTGTAATGAGCATGGAATTACAAGATAGGTTTCTGCACCGAGAACAGCACAGAAAAATGGGATTTTTGAAAGGAGAAATATATCAATTGTTGATTGTGCCAAAATGTTGATGATTGAAAAATGTATCACACAGACATTATAGAGAGAAGTTGTAAGTACTGTTGTCTATACATTAAACCAAGTTCAATTAAAGAAAGACACCAATAAGACACCTTATGAACTATGGTATGGATACACACCAAATGTAAGTTACTTTAGAATTTTTGGAAGTCAATGTTATATATTGAAAGATGATAGAAATGGAAAGCTTGACTGAAAAGTGATGAAGGAATATTTCTAGGTTATTCTACCAAAAGTAAAGCTTATAAATGTCTTAATAAATCCTCTAACAAAATCATTGAAAGTGCAAATGTTAAAGTGGATGAATTTTCTGAGAAAAATGATGAGGAAAGCAGAAAGGAATTGGAAGATTACAACAGTTTTTTCTACAGTGATGAACCTGACACTTTTCCTAAGAAACAGTGTATCGCTACCGAGCGTCAAAATAATGTAACCAAGCAGCAATCTACACACATTGAAAATCAAGAAATTCCTCACAATGATGAACTGAGCGATGAAGATCAAAATGAAGGTCATATGATGATTAGAATGATGAACATAGATCTAAACATATACTTTCTAAGTATGTTAGAAGACACCATCCATAGGACCAGATCATAGGAGACAAAAGATCTAGAATGAGAACAAGAAGTAAGTCACTAAACACTAGATGTTTGATTTGTGATTTTGAGATTAAATCTATTAATACTGCACTTGAGAATCAAGAATGGGTTAGTGCAATGAATGAAGATATTGAGAAGATTGAAAAGAAAAAAACATGGACATTAGTACCTTGACTAAGTGACAAAAATGTCATTGGTACCAAATGGATATTCAAAAACAAACTGAATGAGAATGGAGAAGTCACAAGGAAAAAAGCAAGAATGGTATGCACAAGAATAAGGTATTGACTATGGAGAAACCTTTGCACCCGTTGTTAGACTAGGAGTAATAATTCTACTTTCTTATGCTTCTTTCAAAGGATTCAAAGTATACCAAATGGATGTTAAATCTACATTTCTAAATGGAATACTAGAAGAAGAGGTATACATTGAACAACCTGAAGGGTTTGTAGATCCTAACAAGAGGAACATGGTTTGTAGACTACACAAAGACTTGTATGGATTGAAACAAGCACCGAGAGCATGGTATGAAAGAATTCACTCTTATCTCATTAGTATTGGATTTTAAAAACAAGTGATAACAGTAATCTATATTTGAAAGGAGATATTGATGATAAGATTATGATTGCTGAGATATTTGTTGATGATATCATATTTGGAGGTAATGATATGCTATGCAAATCATTTTCTGATGAAATGAGCAAAGAGTTTGAGATGTCAATTTTTGGAGAGATCAAATTTTTTCTTGGTATACAGATTCTACAATAGGATGAAGGCATCTACATCACACAATCCAAATACATCAAACAAGTTATGAATATATTCAAAATGGAGGACTCCAAACCAATTGGAACACCTAGGGAAATTGGATGTAAACTAACAAAGGAAGACAAGACAACCAAGGTAAATTAGACCTTATACAGATCTATGATTGGAAAACTAATGTAAGTTGTAGATACTAGACCAGACATAGCACATGCAGTTGGTATAGGTGCAAGATTCTCTACTAATCCAAAAAAATCACAAATGACTGTTGTCAAAAGAATTATGAGATATCTAAAGAATACTGAAGACTATCGTCTGTGGTATAATAACGAAGGAAAATTTGAGCTACAAGTGTATATAGATGTTGATTGGGCTGGAAACATAGATGACATAAAGAGCACAATAGGAGGAGAATTCTTTGTGGGTGATAGAATTGTCACATGGATAAGTAAAAAGCAAGGATGCATTTCTCAATCCACCTGCAAAAGCACAATATGTGGGTGCTGCTGCAAATTTATCTAACATTACATGGATCAAGAAATTACTGAAAGGTATGAATATGGAAATTCTTAAACTATTAATTATCGATTGTGATAATACAAGTGCTATCAACATTTAAAAGAACTCTGTGATGCATGCTAAGACAAAGCAC
The DNA here is from genome assembly GCA_018584345.1 of Thuja plicata. Taxonomy (NCBI): domain Eukaryota; kingdom Viridiplantae; phylum Streptophyta; class Pinopsida; order Cupressales; family Cupressaceae; genus Thuja; species Thuja plicata. The sequence continues at coordinate 642,303 of MU228083.1, read as the reverse complement.
ATAGAAATTAAGTATCATTACTTAAGAGAACAAGTACAAGAGAAAGAAGTGATACTGGAATATGTACAATCCAAAGAATAATTAGTAGACATATCCACAAAGCCATTACCAAAAGATACATTTGAGTACCAGAGGAAGAGAATAGGGGTCTGGCCCTTGTCTACTGGTCACTAAGATGACTAGGAGGCTGCATCAGCCTACACATTATCATAAGATCAATCATGTTGATCCAAGCAAAGAGATGGATTGCAATGATATATCAGTACAAGAAGGTACTTATCAGAACCAAACACCAAAGATATTGTTGGCTACTATAGAGTTGTATTATTGATGGAGAGAGACATTCAATGATATATTTATGTTTTTCATTGTTGTCAAAGGGAGAGAGATATCCAATTATGAAATATCTATCATGATCATCTAAAGGGAGAGAAGAGAAATATCCATCAGGGAGAGGAACAGTCAAAGGGAGAGAAAACATCAATGAAGTAAACCATCCATCCAAGGGAGAGAATTGGAGAAAGTTAACACTGCATATCTATCCAGAAAACAGAGAGATAAAATCAGAACTTGCTACATCTATCCACTGAAGGGAATAAAGAAAAGAACAACACTCTACAAGAATCAAATCTAAGCTAGAAGAGCTTATCGAGAGTCAGATATTTGAATTGTTTATAGAAAAATAAGTTTGGTATGATATGGCATGTTTAACATTACATATTTCATATTGTATTGATAGCATGTTCCCATCAATGCCAAAGGAAGAGATTGATGAACTATAACTGATTGAATGTTTGAAGATGATAATTTTATGATCACCGAGTTGTAGAAAGTAAATGCAAGACATTAAATCAGTTAATGTATTATATCTTCATTGATGTCAACTTAATATAATCTGATTGGTCATATGCATATTGTCATAGACTCAAGAAACCAAAGAGATAAATTTTATGTTATCAGTAAACATATAAAGCCAATGTACACCGAGTGATAGTAAACACTGACAGATAGTGCACACTGATGGATAGAGAACCCCGAGTAGTTCACAGTGTATACCAAGCACCGCAACACCGAGCATAAATGAAGTGGTCACTAAGCATAACTAAAGTTGATGCCCGAGGACAACTGAATTCAATGATCGAGCAAACTAAGAGTTGATCACCGATCAAAATTGGAGTTAGAAAATGACAAAACACTTAGCTGGCAGGAGCTATAATTAGAGTTAACTGATTGATTACTTTATTTCCATCAACCAGTTGAACTGAAGATTTAAAGCTAGTTTTATTCATAGTTGTCAAGGAGAAATCTATGAAATAAAACTAAAGCAGAGCTTTAAAGATTAAAGTAATGTATGGCGAGATTTGCAGATCAAGAAGCTATCTACGTCAAGAACAAGGAAGAAAAGGAGATTGAATGGTAAAATCATGTCTATGTAAAGAGACAAGTAATTCGTTATAAAAAAGAGGAATGTTGAATATAATTCTGGTGAAGATAGAATTCTTCATGTAGATCTGATCATACAGGTTGAAGAACAAAGCCAAAGGAATTCTGCAAACACTGAGAAACAGAGAAGAAACAACATTCACCGAGAAGAAAGAAGAAAGAAGGGGAGAAAAGGAATTGAAGAGAACATTGATCAGAGAGGTATTATGGACTTACAATAGATCTGAAAATTTGCAAGTTAAAGTTGTAATTGTGAATAGATCATTTACCATTTTAGTTTTACCATTGATTCAAAAAATCTCTTAACCGAGTGGGATTTAACCATCCTTATTGTATTGAGATACTCAAGAGTATCAAAAGGTTTTTCATGTTGACAGCATAATGAATACTAGGTCAAATGATAAACTGTTAGTTTTAAATACTCTAACAAGGTCACACTTAACAGTGTGTTTTTAACCTTTAATAGGGTTGGCTCTTCATTGAAATCACTTAAGAAGAGTTAAAATTTTGGGTTACCAGTCCCAAGTGGTTTTTCCCTTAACAGGGTTTCCATGTTAAAAATCCATGTGTCAAATGTGTATATGGTTCATTGCTTTGATTTTTTTCTTTACACATTAATAAAACAAGATTGGTTGGTAAACACTAAGATTATTTACTATTATTTAGTAACGGCTAGAAAAAGATAAATAGAACATTCACCGAGCGGTATATATTTGATAAGATTACTTAAAGGCATACATCTTGTAGGACTGAAAGATAACTAAAGGTATTATATTTCTAATATAAGTTTTGGTTGGATTATTGGATTAATTTTTGAGGCCACTGATTCACCCCCCCTCAGTTATTCTAACAAAAAGTAGCACTCAAGATCTTGGATGATGAAGAAAATGGTTAAAAAATTAATGGAACTTTTTGATGACATGTAATTGATTGAATGTTTGAGGATGTTAAGTTGATGATCATGCAAGGCATTAAATCAATTAATGTATTGTATTGTGATTGATGTCAACTTGATATAATCTATATGGTCATGGAAATACTGCCAAAGACTTCAAAGAACTGATGGATCAAAGGCTATGCTATCAGTAATGCATATAAGTCAAGTATTCACAAAGTGACTGCATACACTGATGGAGTGCACAATGATAAGCAAAGTAAAAGAGAAAAGTCATAGTGTTACCTAATGAGAAAAACACAGAGTAACCCGATAGAAAGAATTACAGTGTTGCCCGACAGAAAAGACAAGGACAGAGATCCCGATGATAACTGAAGTCACACCGACAGAACAGTCAGTTATCACCGATGTCTAAGTGAAGTGTTGACCCACAAAACAGAGAGTTCAGAAATGAAAAAATTCTTAGCTATCAAGAAGCTAAAGATAGACTTAACTGATACTTATCATTGTTTTAATCATCCAGATAAAGCTGAAGATAAGTAATTGATTTAAAGTTGATTTGTCCAGTTGGCAAGAAGATCTCTTTGAGATAAAACTGGAGTTTTCTTTAAATCTAATTGGAGAGAATTGTGGATCACAACAAGAATCAGAAAAGCCAAGAGAAGATCAAAACATGTCTATAAAGAGACAAACCCAATTCATTAAAAATTTTGTGGGGTGAACAAGAAAAGAGGGAAGATGCTAAAGAAATTCTGAAGGAGAAGAAATTCTTCATTCAGACCTGATCAATCAAGCAGAGGAAAAAGATAAATTCTACAGACACTGACGAACAGTGACATAGCATCACAGAGCATAACAGTGTGGAGAAAATGTATTGAATTGATTATATTGATCAGAGAGGTAATGCACTTACAATAGATCTAAAATCTGCAATTCAAGTTGTATATGTGAACATGTCATTAATGTTTCAGTTTAACCATTGAAGCATCAAGTCTATTAACCGAGCAGGACTTAAAAGTCTGTTGTAATTGAGATACATCCCAAGGAGTATCAAAAATTTTGATCATATAAAGTAGTATTGGATATGCCCAATACCCATTAACAGGCCAAGTGAGTGTTTGATCAAGGATGGTAGCATTAGATGTCAGATACTAGGTGAAAAACTATCTTTTAAATCCTCTAACAAGGTCACACCTAACAGTGTGTTTGTAACCTTTAAATGGGTTGGCTCCTAACAGAGCTCACTTTAGAAGAGTGAAAATTTGGGGTACCGGTCCCAGTGGTTTTTCCCTTAATAGGTTTTCCATGTTAAAAATCCATGTGTTGTGTGTTTATGTTTTATTACTTTACTATTTTACATTTCACATATGCAATTCTGGATTGATCGGTATACTCTACATATTTACTGTGTTTTGGTAAATAGTTGACTGCTTATCGGTAAACATACAGAAGAAAGATTTAAAAAACATTCTGACAAGTAGTAAATTGATATAATTATTTCAAGGCATTCATCTTGTAGGACGGAAGATAACTAGAGGCATAATTTGTGGTTATAAGTTTTAAGGGTTGATTTAAGGATTAATTTTTGAGGCCACTGATTCACCCCCCCTCTCATTTATTACTAACAACTGGTATCAGAGCTTGTGTGCTTAAGAAGGAAGGTTTCAAGACCTAAGATAAATATCACAAGATGAACAGATGAGATGTGCCCAAGTTGAATAAAGACAATTTTGCTTCATGGCAAAGCAGAATAAGACTCCACTTTTCAGGTATTGGAAATGATGTTACTCAATACTTAGATACTAAATTTCTACTTCCCACAGGAGTACCAACAGTTGAAAAAATGAGAGAGAAGCATGAGAATAATTGCATAATGATAGAGCTTGCTTCGTCACTCTCTGATGCTGAATTTGAAGATGTCAAAACCTGCAAAGAAGATGTGGGACAAATTGATGCTTGTACATGGTGGTGACAAGAATGTTTTTAGAGCCAAGGAAGAAAGCCTTAGAGGAAAGTTTGATGATCTCAAAATGAAAGAAGGTGAAAACATCACTCAGTACAACACAAGATTCAAAGAGGTAGTCAATGCTATCTGAGGATTTGGAGGTGTACTAGAAGAAGATACAGTGGTAAGTAAAATTCTAAGAACCTTACTATGTACTTATGCTATTAGAGTATTTTCCATTCAAGAAATGAGAGAAGTAGAAAATAGAAATGTTACTCTAGACAGTTTGATTGGAAGACTAATTTCATTTGAGATGAATAACTTTGATAATAGTGTCTTACCAAACATATATTTTGCATTCAAATCTTCTTTGAGAATAAGTAAATCAAGTCATAAACACACTATGAGAAAAGATAGTCATAGTGAAAGTGAAGAAGAAGATCTTGATGAAATTGAAGAACTTATGACAAGAAGAATGCAGAGAGGCAAAGGTAAATTACCACTTGTTTGTTTTAATTGTAAAGATATTGGACACTTTGCTGCAAGATGTCCTAACAGAAGAAAAGATGACAGAAGTAATGGCAGATCATTTGAAAAGAAGTCTAACATAGGTGATTACAGAAGCTACTGACAATTAGAAAGAAGAGATACCCAAGACTACAAGGACAAAGGAAAGAAGGCCAATTATCTAGCTAAATGCAAAGATGATGATACTGACACTGAATTTGAGAAAGACATCAAGATGGTGTTTATGGTAGTAAAAGATAATTCAGATGATGATGAAGAAAGGTATGTAGAAACTACACTCATATCTAAAGTTAGTAAAAATGATGTCTGGATCATAGATAGTGGCTGCACTCACCATATGACCAGTGAAAAACAAAAGTTTGAGACTTTGAATACTATAATGGTGGTTCAATAATAATGGGTAATGATACACCTTGTCCAGTTGAAGGTGTCCAGTTGAAGGTAGAGGAACCATAATGTTGAATAACCAGATAAAATGTGAAAATGTTTATTGGGTAAATGGATTGAATTATAATCTATTGAGTGTCTCTCAGTTGAATAATTTAAGTCACAGAGTAGCATTTGAAAATAAGAAGGAAAAGATCTTCAATAAATTAGGAAATCTGATTGGTACGGGTGAGCAGACAAAAGGTAACTTATTCTATCTGAATGAAACTAACACCACTTCCTTAATGGCTAGAAATGAAGACATATGGTTGTGGCACAAAATATTGTTTCATGTGAACTTTGACAACATGATAAATATTAGCAAAGAGAGAAATGTAAGAGGTTTACTGACAATGACTAAACCCGACAACATCATGTGTAAGAATTGTCAAAAAGGTAAGATGACAAAGTCTAGTTTCAAAAGAAAAACCCATACATCTGATGCCATTCTAGAATTACTCCATACTAATTTATGTGGACCTATGAGGACAAAGAGTTATTATGGAGATAGATATTTTATTCTCTTTGTTGATGATTACTCTAGAATGATGACAGACATGTTTCTAAAAGATAAATCAGAAGAATTTAAGATGTTTAAATGGTACAAAGAAATGGTTGAGAAACAAAGTGGTAAAGAATTAAAATTCTTAAGATCAAATAGAGGAGGGGAATTTATTTCAAATGAATTCACTAACTTTTACAATGAGAATGGTATCAAAAGACAGGTCTCTGCACTAAGAACACCACGGAAAAATGGTATTGCTGAAAGAAGGAATAGATCCATAGTTGATTATGTAAGGACACTGATGATAGAGAAAATAATCACCCAAATATTCTAGAGAGAAGCTGTTAGTGCTTCTGTTTACACATTGAATAGAGTACAATTGAAGAAAGACACCAAAAAGACACCTTATGAGCTATGGTATGGATACACACCCAATGTAAGTTATTTCAAAAATATTGGCAGTCAATGTTATATCTTAAAAGATGATAGAAATTGAAAAATTGACTCTAAGAGTGATGAAGGAATCTTTCTAGGGTATTCTACCAAGAGCAAGGCTTATAAATGTCTCAATAAATCCTCTAAAAAAATTGTTGAAAGTGCAAATGTAAAGATAGATGAATTTGTAGAGAAAAATGAAAAGGAAAACACAAAAGAACTAGAGGACTACAATAGGTTTGTATACAATGAAGAACCTGACACTCTACCCGACCAACAATGTAGAGCTCCTGAGAAATAGATCATTGCACCCAAGCATTGGGTTGAAAATACCGACAATTAGAATATTGCTCAAGATGATGCACAAAGTGATGGAGAACAGAATGAAGGACAAAATGATGATCAATCTGATAGACAAAGAGCTGAACCTATACTTACTAGATATTTCAGGAGGAACCATCCATAGAACTAGATCATTGGAGACAAGAAGGATGGTATGAGAACCAGAAGTAATTCTCTAAATACAAGATGTCTTATTTGTGATTATGAGCCAAAATATGTCAATGCTTCACTTGATAATGATCAATGGATAAGTGCTATGAATGAAGAGATTGATCATATAGAGAAAAATAAGACATGGACACTTGTACCGATACCAGATGACAAGAATGTCATTGGTACAAAATGGATATTAAGGAATAAACTAAATGAGAATGGAGAAGTCACTAGAAATAAAGACAGACTGGTATGCACAAGAAGAATGGATTGACTATGGAAAGACCTTTGCACCTATTGCTAGGCTAGAAGGAGTAAGAATATTACTTTCTTATGCTGCATGTAAAGGATTCAAGGTATATCAAATGGATGTCAAGTCTGCATCCCTAAATGGAATACTTGAAGAAGAGGTATACATTGAACAACTAGAAGGGTTTGTTAATCCAAACAAGAGGGACATGGTATGTAGACTTCACAAATCCTTGTATGGATTGAAACAAGCACCCTAAGCCTGGTATGAAAGACTCCATTCCTATTTTATAAGTATTGGATTTGTAAGAACTAGTGAGAATAGTAATCTTTATTTTAAGGAAGATATTGATGCTAACATTTTGATTGTTGAGATATTTGTTGATGACATCATATTTGGAGGCAATGATATGCTATGAAAATCATTTGCAAATGAAATGAGAAAAGATTTTGATATGTCTATGTTTGGAAAGATCAAATTCTTTCTTGGTCTACAGATCATGCAACAAGATGAAGGTATTTTCATTACACAATCCAAATACATCAAGGAAATACTGAAAATATTCAAGATGGAAGAGTCCAAACCAGTTGGAACACCGAGGCAACTGGATGTAAGCTGGCAAAGGAAGACAAGTCATCAGAGTTAAATCAAAATTTGTACAGATCAATGATTGAAAAACTCATGTATGTTGTACATACTAGACCAGATATTGCACATGCAGTAGGAATAGTTGCAGTATTTTTTGCTAATCCCAGGGAATCCCATATGACTGTTGTGAAAAGAATTCTAAGATATCTAAAGAATACCGAGGAATATGGCTTATGATATAGAAGAGAAGGAAAATTTGAACTTAAGGTCTTTACCAACGCTGATTGGGCTAGAAATATTGATGATCGAAAGAGCACAACTGGAGGAGCATTCTTTATGGGTGACAGACTTGTCACATGGATTAGCAAGAAGCAAGGATGCATCTCTCAGTCCACTGTTGAAGAAGAGTATGTTGCTGCTATTGCAAATTGCTCAAATATTGCATGGATCAAATACTTACTAGAAGGTATGCATATGAAAATTCTTGAACCAGTAATTATCTACTGTGATAATACAAGTGCAATAAAAATTTCCAAGAATCCAGTCATGCATGCTAAAACAAAGCATATTGCCATCAAGTATGATTATTTGAGAGAACAAGTTCAAGCAAAGGAGGTGACACTTGAGTATGTGAAATCAAAGGAACAATTGGTCGATATCTTCACCAAGCCACTACCCAAGGATGCATTTGAATACTTGAGAAAGAGACTAGGGGTTAGACCCTTGTCTACTGGTCAATAAGATGAATAGAAGGTTGCATCATCCTACATATTATCAGAATATCATTCCTGTTGATGCAAGAAGAGAGATGGACTTCAAAGATAAATCCATACACAAGAATGTATTTATCTACTCCGAGCACTAGACTTATTACCGATGGATTGGAGAATTCAAGGAATATTTTATGGATAGAAAGGATTCATTTGGCATTACTGTCAAAAGTTTGTTTGGAAAAGATGTTTGTTTAGCATCATTGTCAAAGGGAGAGAAATTTCTCATTATCATACTGATAAAGGGAGAGATTATATCCATTATCAACTCAGGGAGAGATCATATCCATCAAAGTATCCCAAGGGAGAGATGTAATCAAAAAGGGAGAGTACATACAAAGGGAAAAGAATTGCTGACAAGAGACATCAAAAGAAAGAAGAACAGTCAAAGGGAGAGAGTTTGACACAATATTAGAGAAAGAAAGATTCTACATCTATCCAGTAAAGGGATTGAAGACAGAAAGAAAGCTAGAAGAATAAAATATAAGTTATTTGAGCTTACCAAAAGCCAGACATTTGTAATAGTTACATTAGGAAAGCTTGATGAAACTATATATTTCATATTGTATTAGTAATAGTATAGTGTGATAATGTAGTATGTTGCCATCAATGCCAAAGGGAGAGATTGATGACATGTAACTAATTGAATGTTTGAGGATGTTAATTTTATGATCATGCATGGCATTAAATTAGTTAATGTATTGTATTTTCATTGATGTCAACTTGATATAATCTGTATGGTCATGGAAATACTGCCAAAGACTTCAAAGAATCGATGAATCAAAGGATATGCTATCAGTAATGCATATAAGTCAAGTATTCACAAAGTGACTGCATACACTGACGGACAGAGTAAAAGAGAAAAGTCACAATGTTACCTAACGAGAAAAACATAGAGTAACCCGACGGGCAGAATTACAGTGTTGCCCAATAGAAAAGACAAGGACGGAGATCCCGATGACTAACTGAAGTGTTGACCAACACAATAGAGAGTTCAAAAATGACAAAATGCTTAGTTTTCAAGAAGCTAAAGATAGACTTAACTAATACTTATCATTGTTTTAATCATCTAGATAAATTTGGAGATAAGTAATTGATTTAAAGCTAATTTGGCCAGTTGGCAAGAAGATCTCTTTGAGATAAAATTGGAGTTTTCTTTAAATCTAATTGGCGAGAATTGTGGATCATGCCAAGAATTAAGAAAGCCAAGAAAAGGTCAAAACATGTCTATAAAGAGACTAACCCAATTCATTATGAATTGTGTGGGGTGAACAATAAAAGAGGGAAGATGCTAAAGAAATTCAGAAGGAGAATAAAGTCTTCATTTAGATGATCAATCAAGCTAAGGAAATAGATAGATTCTACAGACACCGAAAAATAGTGAAACATCATCATAGAGTAGAGCAGTGTGGAGAAAAGGTATTGAATTGATTATATTGATCAGAGAGGTAATGCACTTACAATAGATTTGAAAATCTGAAATTCAAGTTGTATATGTGAACAGGTCATTAATGTTTCAGTTTAACCATTGAAGCATCAAGTCTCTTAACCGAGTAGGACTTAAAAGTCTTTTGTAATTGAGATACATCCCAAGGAGTATCAAAAATTTTGATCATAGAAAGTAGCATTGGA
>MU228083.1:595566-631867 GCA_018584345.1 Thuja plicata | reverse complement strand
CCCCCCCCCTCCCCCCCACCCCTCTCAGTTATTACTAACACTTTTCCTCTATGGACTTAATATTGATTAGTGATGTAAGTAATTTTTTCTAATCTATAAAGCACAACTCTTCTTCTTATTTTGAGTTAGTTCTTGTTTTTTTCCCATCTATAGTGTAACTTTAGCATTTATGAGTTCTTTCAAAGAATGAAAAATATTGTAACTCCTTGTAACCTACTTGCATGCAATTTTTAGAAAGTATCTTTTGTCAATAAACAAGTTTTTTAGCCTCTTAGATTCTTAATTTTGTATGGATTTGTGAGTGTGATGGATGTAAATTTGTGATGTTTGATATATCCTTGATTTTATGCTTCATTTTAAATCCACCTTCATGTTAAAACACACATAAGTGCGGGTCATTTTTATGTTATCAGCCTATAGAACTTTTAGTTGTGAAAGATATATGTTTTTCCTTCCAAAACCTTTTGAAGCTTCAACTTTACTATTATAATCATTCACAAATATGTATAACTTGAGTTGTGCTTAATTTAGTTTTTTCATTGAGAATATTTTATATGCCAAGAAGCCTTACATGTCAAATAAATTTGGTGCATCAGTCCATGTAGTAGTAGATTTCATTTCAAGAATTCCTCTTTCCCTTTTCCTAGCAAGTGCATTAGTAGTTTAGGTGAGTACCAAGGAGGTCTGTCTTATCCAGATATTGACCTCTATATATAAATCTCACACTTTGAGAGGTCTTCCCATTTTTCACTAGTAAGTTGAGTCTAATCTTAGCTAGGGTGCATTATTCAGTGACAATAATTTTTGGCACAACCAGTGGGAAATTTGAACTATTTTAGTTTAAAAAATCCACACATTGTTGTTGTTTGGTTTGTACAGAAAGTAGTTTCTACCTTTGGAGGAATTTTTTTGACACACCTGGTGACTATGGAATAATATCTATTGGTGTCAATTGGACAAGTGATGGTATGCACCTATTTTTGGAAAATTCAAACCTATTTTTGCTTTCTTTAGAAGAGATTTCCATGAATTTCCTTCTTATTTAGATGCTTCATCATACTTATGTTTCATGAAAATATGTCTTTCCATTCACCATACAATGAAATTGTTTCTCCTACACCCTCTTACAATCCTTATCAAACTAAATATGCAACCATTTAATTCTAAACACCCTTGCTATAGGAAGTTACTAGCATGTTCAATATATTTGTCACCATCCCACCCTTGATCATCCTCGTTGGAAGCCTACCCATTTTTACAAAAAAGTATCAAGAAGGATATTTTATACAAAATCAATAGTATTGCCTTCCTAATCAACTACAAAATAATGAATAAATGGAGATTGAAAAGATTAGAAGTGTATTACTTTATTTCACAAGTCAATTAAATGAAATCAAGAGAGAATAAGAGTATCACATGCAATAAGAAGAGTTGGATTACCAAGCCCATTTCCATGAGTAGGAGTTGGAGATGCAAAGCAAGCGATATGAGGAGGATGTTGCAAGAGAGGTGGTTGAGAAAGAGGAGAAGATGAAGCTTGAGATTTCCCAAGCAGAAAAGTTGGAATCCCAATCAATACTTACCTTTCCAAACCCATTTTTCAAGAGGAGGTTTCCAAGTCCAATATTCCAAGCTTCAAGCAAGGTAAACCTCCTAATTATTCAAATGAGCTCCCTAAGTTTTAAATTCCAATTTTTAGGAGTAATCACCCTTTGCAAGAACCTATACTTGAGAAAAATTATTACATCATCCCTCAAGAGAAGTCTTTTCATTTACAAATTCAACTTTGTAAGAGAAAAAAATATTTTTTGAGGTAGAGGAAGAGTCATTTGTTGTAGATACACTTGCGCATGGGTTTCAAACTGAAATATTAGACTTTTTGTGCATGATTGATAAGTAGAACTAGTTAGGAAATTAGAGTTGTAAACAAGAAATGAGAATTGAACATGACATGTTGACAATTTTTTTGAATGAGCTTCCAAGTTTTGTTGAATAGAGTGAAGATGAGAAAGATATAGCTTTTAAGAAGCAAGAAGATGAACACCATATTGATAGGGTGTTGGTTCATCTAGAAGAAAATGAGGAAAGCCTATCCTTGGGAGGTAAAGAGGTTGGTAAACTTGAAAATATCCATCAATATGATAAAAATGATAAGAAAGAACCTCATTGGAAAGGTATGTTTATTTCTTTAAAGTTTCATCGAAAAATTCATGAACTTGAAGTAGGACATGTTATAATTAAGAAGGCTGACAATGAAATCAAAGAAGACATGTTATCAACTATAATAGAGGGTTTTTATTTAGGACTTGATGAAAATCCACTAATTTTCTAAATCTAAAAAATATGATCAACATAAATGAATGGAGAGAGGATCCTTTATTTCACTTGAATCACATGAGCTAGCCCATTCTAACTAGCAAAGTGAAGTTGGACTAGAGGCAGCTCATAAGCATGAAACCATCCTGAAGAGATCTTTGTTTGTCATTTCAAGGGGATTTCTTAACATAATTATAGCTAGGGTTAAATCCAAGAAGTAAATAGAATTCATGTTTGCAACCAAGCTTGAGGTTGCTATCAAAGAAGAGAGAAGCTAGCTCACTTATCCATGTCAAAACAACAATATTTATTCTCAGTATGAGGAGTTAAGTGAACTTGTATATTCCCTTCAATAAATGTTTTAGATGTTTTTTGGACTCTTATCCATGCTTCATCTTTCTCTAATTGTTCAAAATCATGAAAAGCATTACATGCTAATGAGCAAGCACAGTTACTTCAAAGAGCCAGTTAATGGTTTCATTTGAGAAAGTGTCATTCTTGGTTAGTATAGGTTACAATAGGTTAGTTTGTTAGAGTCAATCTATTGTATCACACTATTTGAATCTAGTTTATTTTCTCCAAGTGTTGGAGCACATTTGTTCTTAGGTGATTCAGTTATAGGTGTTGTTTTCAGTAGGTTCTTTGTTGTTAAAAGGTGATAGCAATAATGTCTAGGTCTGATTTTTAATTTTTTCAAGTCTCTCATTTACTTTGTAGCCCAATGAATATGCAAGGAAGCTGCTCTTAGATGCTTAGTAGGCAATTATTTTGCAAAATTTGCCAAATTATTGACCTATTTTAGCCTATTAGACTAAAATAGGCACCAAAAGGGTTTTTTTGTAAATATGTGTGTCAAACTTAAGATACTTATATTCAATCAAGATAGTTTTCATACTCAAAAGGGGTTTTTCTTGGACTAACACACCAATAGGGGGAAACAAAAAAGTTTAATGAGCACCATATTTAACGTCATCATGGAGGGAAAAGATAAAAAGTTTTATTTTCCTTTGAAGATTCCTTCATTCTCATAGCTTAAAAATGATAAGGTTTTACTATTACTGATATGAGCCCTCTACTTATGGAATTTGAGAGTGCAACACCTGTTGGTTCCATTTATTTCCCATGTCTGCACTATTGTATCCTTTCATTTTATCCATATTGAAGTGTTTGGAGGAGTTGGAGGAGTTCATTCATTCCAACCACATTATAGTTATTCCACTGGTTGTTCTCTTATTTTAACAAATACATTTTAAATTTTCAAAATGCCTTTATATTGTCAAGGAGAGGTTTTTTATATTTCAAATCATCATTTGAAGGAATAATATAATGATTCATATGAGCATAAGATGTTAAAGAAGTGATTAAATGTTGAGAAGTGATAATGATAAATCAAATCGCTTTCCCACAGGATCATTTTTAGGGATTGAGAAAAAAGGGCAGTAACTATTGAAATAGTGATAATTTTAACAAAAAAAATGCAATAAGTTATGAATGCATGTGCATAAATACATCATTGTTATGAAAGAACAAATATAGAGCACTATTATATTGAGTAGAAATTCATGACTACCATGAGCAGGGCAGCTTATGTATGAGAAGAACAATAGTTTGGAGATTTTGAACAACAAACAAGTGAGAGAGGAGTAGATTTATCAGAGATTTCAATGAAAGCAAATATCATATTTCATGCCAAGGGTAGTAGATCTCATAAAAAAGTTAAAAATAGAAGAGATAACTGCCAAAATATGAATGAAAGCATGAAACAATCAATAGGGTTTGTAATTTAGAAGAAAAGAAGACTTGGAATTCTCCATGTATGAGCAAAGTAAAGATGAGAAGTGGTCAAGTTTTCTTTGATTGCAACAGTGTTTTGGTTTGGTTAATAATTTTGCACAGAGATAATAAATTGAATGGAGAATTCATATCTTGTCTCCAATCTTCCATGTATCCCACTCTATTATCCATCAAGATTTTAAGATAGAATGATCATCATGACAAATGGGTTGCAAGAATTCCAAAAAAGAGAAGAGAAATTAAACCTTCCAAGAGATTAGTAACATGAGATGATCATTTTGGTTATTGGCATAAAAAGTGGATTCAAAATTCATAGATACAGGCATTTTCTTTTCCCTAGAAGCTTTATTTTGGGTTTCTTTTACTAGTTGCAGGGGATAGTTTAGTATCTATTGATGGTGTTCCTTGTACATTACTTCATAAGCTATGCATATGGTTCATATGCATCATAAATATAATAATATATCCAATAGAGCCAATATTTAGCATCAAGAAGTTAATCATGTGATTAAGAAAGATAGTGTTGTTATGTCAAGAGGACAGTTGGAGGAGTGGACTATCTTAATGGGAATGAAAAGTGAAATTTCAAGAAATGAATATGTGGCTTGTGAAACAAACATTGGCCAATGATTAAGGTGTTTAAATATCAATCCTTATGGTTCTTTATAGAGTTCCTTGTAGGGATATGATAAAACTTGCAAACCTCTTAAAGGAGGTCATAATGAAGAAGATAAGGAAGTTCAAGTCTCAAATGCCTTATGAACCTTTGTAGTATGATAGAGAGTATTGTCTAACAGGGAGCGCAAACTCAATCCCTATATGTGGACATGTCTAGCTTATATTGCCAAATAAGACTTCAAAACAATAGAAGGCATTGAAAGACGTGTATATAAAATCAAAAGCATGGTAGTCATACTAATAATGAAAGGATTGTATTTGGGGTAATAGACAACACTGTATGATGAAAGAATGATAGTTATTTTCAAATAAATTTTAAAGTAAGTTTAGCAAGTGGCAGCCTAGTCTAGTGAATAGACCATGAGAAGAAACTATATTGATAGGGTATGGAAGTCATCATGGAAGATACAATGTGTATAGATATAATATATTATTCAGATTTAGGATCTTAAAAGGTTAAGATAGAGGCTTAAATATTAGCCACAGAATCATCTTAATGAAATCCATATAGTCATAAATCTAATTAAATATAAGGATAAGACAATGATAAGTAGCAATGATTGAAACAAAAAAGCATAAATAATACAAGCACTAAGATTGAATAAATTTGAAAATGAATAGCATATCTAAGTTGTAGTATAGAAAAAGAAATGACAAGATTTAGATGTAAAGTAAAATAGGGAAGCATTATGGATTTGGTAGGATGACAAAAACATCATATGATAGCCTAGGAAACATAAGGCATGGTTTTCATATTGTAACAATTTATTGTATCATAGAAAGGAGTCATGGAAGATTATCACAGTAAAAAGAGGAGAAAAGGCTAGAGAACAAGAATGGATAGTATAAAGTATGCAACAAATAATGTATATTTGTTGTCATAAATAGTTAAAATCATGAGAAGACAATCAAGAGGAAAGTTGCAAATAGAAAGTGCAAAGGGTGAACAAAAGATAGGAGGAAAGAAGAGTGATATTCTTGATGAGTAATAGTAAGTCATTCAATGAAGAGTAGAAATAACAATAAATATATTGTGTTTCTTGCATAGAGTAGTAGATTATAATGTGTAGAGAAGAAGTTAATTGAAAGAGATCCAAAACCAAAAAAGACCATTGTCTTCCATGAGGTTGTGTTCACTATTTTAAAGAGGAGATCCTCTTTTGAAGAGATCATTTATTATCATTTTAAGATGTCACTTATTGTTTTTTTGAAATTTGAAATTTGTCTTTTGAATAAAGGACATTCATAGTAGTTGTAGTCAAAGAGTTTATACTGCTCCTACAAATGCATCCATTTGTTCTATGATTGGTTTTTGTTGTTATATAAAGAGTATGACTATATTTTGGAGATTTCGTGACAGATTCCAAGAATGTGAAGATGAGCACATGATGAAGAAGACATGAAGTGTAGAAATGTGATAGAGATAAAGACCTGAAGTGTAGAAAAAAGAGTTTTTTTTGGATTTGTATGTACATTTTGATATGTGTAGGTGTCTCCAATGGATGTGTATACATATGCACAGAAATTTGGATCTTTAATGGAACAATTTTGAGTAGTTATAGATGTCTTAAATGACCAATTTTATTTACATCCAACCCAAGACCCTTTCAACACAAACTAGTGAAGCATAATCCACATGCCCTATATTCATGGACGAAGTGGGAAAGAGTTTGAAAGAGTTGTGACACTCATGGAGGGTATCTAGGGAAGTTTCGTGACTTGTTCAAGTAGTTGATCATTTTGAGGAGGTAGTTTTGACCATTTTTAGCTATCTAGGAGCAGATTTAGAAACCTTGTCCATAGATCATTCAAAGAGAGATCTTTTCCTTTATGAAGATCACCTTTTATAGAAAATTTGAAGGCTGGAAAGTAGCACTCAAGATCTTGGAAAACCAAGAAGATGGTTAAACAAGTAATAGACCTTTTCCTCTATGCATTTAGTGTTCTCTGGTGATGTAATCAGTTACTGCTAATCTATAAAGAACAACTTTTCTACTTATTTTGAGTTAGTTCTAATTGTTTTCTCTGCTATGTATTGTAACTTTAGCATTTATGGTTTCTTTCAGAGCATGAACAACATTGTAACTCCTTTTAATTGACTTGCATGCAGTTATTAGAAAGTATCTTGTGTCAATAAATAAGTTGTGAGTTTGATGGATGTAATTTTGTGATGTTTGATATATCCTTGATTGTATGCTTCATTTTCAATTCACCTTCATGTTGAAACACTTATAAGTGCAGGACATTATTTATGTTATCAACCTATAGAACTTTTAGTTGTGAAGAATATCTATTTTTTCCTTCTAAAATATTTTAAAACTTCAACTTTACTATGAAATACTCGTGCACGAATATGTATAACTTGATTTTTGTTTAGTTTAGTTTGTTCATTGAGCATATTGTATATGCCAAGAAACCTTACATGTTATATAAATTTGGTGCATCACCCCATGTAGTAGTATATATCATTTCAATAATTCCTCTTTCCCTTTCCCAAAAAGTGCAATAGTAGTTTATGTGAGTACCAAGGAAGGCGGCCTTCTGCAGAGGTTGACCTCTATAATTAAAGCTCACACTTTGAGAGTTATTCCCATGTTTCACCAGTAATATCATTATAAGATAAGATATGGTGCATTATTGAGTTACAACACCAATGTTGTCTTGTTTCTCACAACATTTTTTCCTTGTCCATTTTATTCTAGAATACCCACTTTGTTCAAATAACTTCTTTGTCTTTCAGTCTAGGAACAAGTTCCTAAATTATATTTTTCTTAATCTATTCCAGCTACTCTTTCATTGCCTTCATCCAGATCTAATCACAGAAGTATCATTCTACTATCTTAGGTTCAATCTTGAAAAGAATGACTCTTTTATTCTTATCTTCAATGGTCTTAATTTATGAGTGATTCCCCTTATCTTATTCTTTGTTCTTCTCTTATGTTTCTTTGTCTATGGATTCATTAGATTCATATTTTGTTTATTTAGTCCAGTCCAATATTTCTACAAAATTCTTCTACTACAATGTCCTAGGAGCTAACAATAGTCTTCTAATCCCATACATCTCACAAAATATGTTAAATCTATTACTAACAAACTCTCCTCCTCTATCAGATCTTAAGTATTTGATTTTTGTATTAGTTTCATTTTCAACTCTAGGTTTGATAATCTTGAATGTAACCTAATGTCATTCTAGAATGATCATCAATTAAGAGCATAAAATACCTTTCATCTTTTAGACTCCTTATTTTGGTTGGAATTCATAGGCCATTGTACACCAAGTCCAACAATCTGATATAAGATTGTTCTTTTCCTCTGAAGGTTCCCTTTGTCCATTCTCTATAAACACTATTATCTGATTTGGTTAATCTTGGTAGATCTCTTACTACCCTTTTCAAACTAATCTTCACCAAATTATCATAGTAGAGTTGACACATCCTTTGATACCACTTCCATTTTTCATTGAACTAAGATAACAAGCAATGCCTTGTAGCAACATCCAACTGATACACATTTCTTCTTGTCCTTTTTCACACAATAATGAAATTTTTTAATCCCTTTTTAGTTTCACAACCACCATCATAAAATACACTTAAAATATTAGGATGTAGTCCTTTCACATAATACACCTTGTCAGTATTGTGTTTACCATAAAACGTAAGAACATATTCCAACATTTTGTATAGTTAGTGTTAGCAATTTTCACACACACCTCAAATTGGTAGAGTTGATTTAGTTTTGTTCATTATTAAGTGAAAATTATCATTTCATTCTACTTTTTCTAAGTGATTGCATTCATTTGAGTTTAAAAGAAAAAATTTAGTTTATCATGCAATGTGCAGTTTAAAAGAGTAAGGTTCAATTTTTTTTCCATTAAAGAACAATAGAAAAAGATATAAAAATGAAAGGGAAATTATTATTTTATAGTGCATAAATACTTTGCAAATGTTTCATTTCTTATTTCAAAATAAGTACACAACTGACATATAAAAATTGCAAAAAAAGTAACAAATTATTGTTCATTTAAATAGAAAGAGGAAAATAAGGACCCACACAAGCCATGGGAGATAGATAGTCCTATGCTACAAAAAATTCATCATGTACTTGTTGATATAAAGGAAAATAAAATTGGAAGAGAGGTATATCCGTCATTTCCTTGTATGTCTTCATGTTTATCTTCTTGTCCTCCTCGTTTCTATTGTTTGAATGACCTGTAATGATGATTGAAAAAGTTTGTTAGATCTTTGGATATACATCTTATCACATACTCGTCAGTAAAAAGAAATGATGCATTATCATCAAGCATTGAATGAGATCATACATGCTTCATAATGAAATGATTAGGAATATTGCATCTGATAAGTGAAGGAACAAAATAGAGTATCATTTTTTATTTGACAAGTTTGTTTTATTATGTAGGATAAAGTACATCTTTGTCATCTATTAGCATGTGGGATCAAGTCTGATCCCACAAGGGTTGATCTGAGCATGCTAATAGATGATAAAGATGCAGCTAAAATATAATATGTATGTTTCCATATCAGCACAGACCAATCGAAAAGGCAAAAAATTATTAAAGGGACATGTCATTTTGATATGAAACCTTCTAGTTAAATATTACAAAGTCAAATGCATGCTACAAGATTCAATGAACAATTATCGTGATGCATGATTAAATAGAAAAAGGTTATGGAATAGTAGTGATCAAATAATTGGACAATGTAAAGGCCAAACAATCATTCATAAGAGAACAACCTTCATCAAAATATATTTATAGAAAACAAAAATGAATAAAGTACAGAAGAAGAATCAAGTATTTAGAATAGAGTAACTATCAGAAGAAAAGATAATCATGAAAAACATCAAATGAACATGCCACCATATGAACAAATTCATAGATATTAAAGGAACAGGAGTCATGAGCTTGGGACAAATAGGTATACAATATATCACAACTAAGACCGACCAAGAAAATCATAGCAGTATTATGGTCAACAACATTAATCAATATGTAGTCCAGGTATTTCAATATTAAATTTTTTGAATTATCATATATTAAAGGGGATCAGATAAAGAATGAATTCCATAGACATACGTCACTATCATGTGAAGGTAAAATTTAGTAAAAGGACAACAACATCATTACAGTAGGGTGATCCCACAAAATTGTGTCCCACTTTTTGGCCAACTTTGACACTGAAATGAACATTCTGAAAAAAAACTTCGCTTTCGAACATCAATTGTCATTAAACCATTAAGAATTTGAAGATGATGTAAACTAGTGAATTTTATCATTTTTTTTCTATTTTATAGATTTTTTTTATTTTTTTTTTAAATGGAATTTATTTGTATCCATTTTTCCTTCTCCTTCAAAAATTATTTTTGTGAAAAATCAGGATTTTTTCAGGAGTGACACTCACTTTGATCACTTTGATCAACATAACTTTTTTATAAAACTGAAAAGAACGTAATTATTTTTAATTTAGGTTTGTAACACAAATATCTAGTGAATACATTTGGTTTCATTCAATTTGGTTGAATATTTAATAGTTTATTGAGTTATGAAGTGACATTAATTATAATTTGGAAATAGGCTCACTTTGATCACTCTAACTTTATCTCTATATATCAAAATTAATTTATTCTTTTTTTGATAGAAAGCTAACATAAAAACCTATTTCCTACATATTTTTCATAAATTTTTTTCCCTAATTTACTATTTTTCCAGAAGTGTCGAATAGAGAAGTCGCTAAATGGTCAGACAACCTATGTTTAGTAAAACTTAAAAAGAAAAGTCTTAATAAACTCAATATATATATAACTCATAATAATTGGAAAGCTTTCTCAAAGTACTATCATCCTATATTTGGGTTTTTCAAATTAACTTATTTTATCCAAAAAAAGTTAATGTTTAGCATTTTGATGGGTTCAAAGGAGACTCGATTATAGGTGTGAGTGAGGAGTAGAGGGATTATACCAAAGGGATTTTGATCCAAGAGGATTTTATCTAGCCATTTTGAATTTACTCCTTCAAATGCGACCTCTCAAGGCTTAAAGCAACATATTTTCTTAAAAATGTGCAATTTCAGCAAAAATCAGGATGTTCAAAAAAGTGGGACACACTATTGTGGGACCACCTAGTAAGATAAATATACATATGCCTCCAAATGATGGTACATCAAATTCCAAGTAAGTTGGTGACAGTGAACATACAACATACACTCATACTAGTACTATCAGATGACAGAAAAATATCAACATCATAGTATCAAGATTTTATAAGAAAAAATTATTTCTATAGGTCAATAAAATAAGCTCCAAGTTCAGGTCAAAGAATCAAGGAGCACATGAAGGAACATAAGATGGTGTAGATAGACAACAATGCAATCATTAAGGAAGATGATAATTAATCATGAGGACAACAAATATTATGTGTACATAAATGGAATGATAGAACCTTCAAAGCTTGGTTTAAATAAAAATACTGGATACATACAAATGACTAGCACCCTAATGAAGAGAGCATGGTGATCATTCAAATCAGCAAGGTGAAAAATGGAAAATATATCTAAGAACACTTAAGAAAATAGTAATTTGTTAAAGCTTCATAGGTCAATATCAAAAATGATACCTTGCAATAAAGAGGGGACAATATGGATTAATCTGGAACAAATTCCATATTGGGTAAAACATGATTATCTACAGGGAAACTTTCTATTGAGTAACTAAAACTTTAACAAGTACATGTAGGTTTGATTGGACAAAAATGAGGTTGAAAAGAATATTGAAAAGACAATCATAAAATCAAAGTGATAGTGTTTGTTGCAATAATAGCACAACAACGTCAATGTGGTATTCAATTATCAAAGATCATGTCATAAAATATGACTACATGCTTCAAGATATCAAATATCAGCTACTGGGTTATTAAAAGAGATAATAATTCAAAGATTATTATGAGCATGTATGGTGCATTATCATCATGATGAGTTCATTAGTGTGATACATCTGAACAGTAACAGAGATCAAATAGACATTGATATTCACTATAGAAAATTTTGAGTTTTCATCAAAGGATTAAAAGATGGCATACAAGACAATTCATAACTGAATAATGTTATTAGAAGGTTCATGGGCCAGAGTGGCATGAAAACATGCAGCAAAAGAGTTGTGATCATTTTGTAGTAATAGGAGCATACATGTGAAGAAGAACATCATTGATGGTTCTAGTAAGTGAATAAAATATTGCAATAATCCAAATAAATGCACAGGGATATATTGTTGATACAATGGAAATGGACAACTAAGAGGGGGGTGAATTAGTTTTTCCTAATAATCCAAAGCTCAAAACCCTTAAAACTTTTAAACCCTTTTAGCACAATAACTTATCAAGCATACAACCCTAATGTTAAGGTTTGATTATGTAATCAAACAATAAGAATGAAAGCAATAAATCTAAAACACATACACAATGCTTGACACTAAATTTTTATCATGGAAACCCTGTTAGGGGAAAAACTGTGGTGGGGGTGATTACCCACAATAAGTAAATACCTTGTTAGAAGTAAAAACTTATTACACTATATATGGGAATGCACTGGCATTCAAGATCACTTCCTAGAGCTCACTCCTCAAATAAAAATGCCTTGGTATACAAAACTAAGGAAGGCTCACTACCTTACAGACTGATCACTACAATGATCTAAATATTTTAAAAACTAGATAACTGCATACACCATATGCCAAAGTCAGTTCCATTGAATCTCAACTATAGTCTATGCTAAAATCCTTTCTAACTCCTTCAAATAAGAAATCTAACCCTCAAGAGATCTCAACAACTTCTCTGTAAGAAGTCCCTCGCATGAGCAACCATTCTTCCACTTCTACACTTGTGAATCTTCCCTAATTCATCATCTTATACCAAAAAAATAGGTCGGCAAAACCTAATTCACCAATTCTTGAAATCAATGTGCCAATTATTAATACATGATCCATTTATGAATTTTATATTATGTTCTTCATCCATAAAAACTACCTAGAGATCATAAATCTCCCTGATATCATGTTTTTTACTTGTGCAACATGATTTACCAACTAGGTTGGCCAAGACCAAATAATACAAATGAAAATAGTATCATTGACTAAAAACTCAATAAATTAGGTCCTTCTAATCCATGTCAATTTCCAAATAATAAAGAACATAATTTAAGAACATCCTAAAAAATCATGAATATCACATTAACATCTAAATCTAGTCAATCCATTGGATTGAGTCACTCTTCTTTACCGAACCTCAAGAACATTGTTTGTAAGGCTCTGAGACAACAAAAATATGTTATGCAGACCTATGATGTATAAACCCTCTTAGTTGAGTATACCTGATTATGTTCCATAAACACTCTTAGATGCACTCCATGAAATTCTTACTCTTTTGAGCACATTGGACCTTTTTATGTCTTCCTGTTAACATTGACTGTCACCTTTTCTGCCAATCAACTTATGTAACCTTTTTACCTGTCCAAAACTTCATGAAACATTATGAAACTTTGGGTGAACATGGTAAACACCTTAAAAATCCTTCCTCTATTTTTGTGACTCCATATCTTTCATATTCACTTCTCACCAAACCTTTATACTCTCTGCTCCACTGGCTATCCAGCAACATTTAAGTTAGCAACAACCAGTCTAGTCTTCTGATCAATTCCTCTGCTATGTTGACATCAATTACAACACATTCATCTTCCATATTTTCCATTTTGCCAAAAATATCCTCCTTTGGAATTGATAGTAACATGTGATGTTAAAAATAAGTAATACAATCATAAACCAACAATCTCACTACAAGAAATATAATCAACAGTACTACTAGCAATATCCTTCATTATCTTTTAGAGACTCTTTAACTCTTATTTAATGTTGATATTCTCCACCTGGAGGAAATATTCCCTTGAGTTCTATCTAATTACATTCTCTCTTCTTCATCATCTCCTCCCCTTGGATATGTACTCTTTGTTTTAGTTGAAGCTCATCTTTTGGCACTATAATTTGTACTTGTTTTTCACATGGTCTTCTCCCCCTTTGACATCAATGACAAAGGCTTGTTAACTGTTCTCATGAAATTATCCTTGTAAAATCAATGTAAACTTCATTTTAATTTTCATCCTATATAAATTCATCTTTCTTTCTTGCATATACACATTCTTGTGACATTCATACACTGATAAGCACTTAGCTTCCTGATTCTACACTTTCTTGTAACATCCTACAAAAAGTCTCTTTCTGACTAGGTAGATTTTCCTTGCCATACTTACTACTCCCTAAGTGGTAGCCTTCATACATCAATCCATCTTTAATTATATTTTCATGTGGATCATCTAGACTGATACATATTTTTTCATCTTAGTTTTGAGTAGGAGAAGAAAGTCCTTTTGACTTTCCTTTGGGTCTTACAAGATTAGATCCAATATATGTAGTCTCCTTTTTATTCTTCCTTATTTTCCTCTTCTTGTGCTTCTGCTTCCTTTCTTCCTTTTATTTCTTCTTGATCTGATTATTCTTTCGCAGGTTCATGTTTTCTTCCTTTGTGTCATCTTTTTTCACCTTCTTCCCTTTACTATCCTCAGTAGTAGGTTCAGAAAAGTTGTATCTGAATTATAGAATAATTTCTTGTATGTTCTTATCTTTTCTTTTAGTAGTAAATTGTCTTGCATTATGACCAAATTTATTGCAAGAAAACATCTAACTTTGTCACCTTTAACAACATTAGTCATCTTTTTCATACTACTACATATTATTGGATCACAATCATCCCTTTTGCAGTAAAGATATAAATTTGTCTTCCTACAATCTACTTCCTTGTGTCCAATATCATTGCAAACAAGACACTTACCTTTGCACTTCTTAGCCTTCTTGTTGATGTCTTCTTGGTCTTTTTCTTCTATCTTGTTGGACTTAGAGCATTCTCCTCCTCTAATTCAATATCATTTTTGTTCATTGATCTTCTCTAAAGTAGAAATGCCTTAAGCTTAGCTGAACTAATCTTGATCTTTTTTTTTTAAATCATTTTCAATTCTAAGATCCTCTTCCATTCCTCTTACTCAATGATCATCTACGCAATCTTTGTACACTTCTATGGCTTCAATTTCATAGATTAGATAGATTTAATCTTCATGATTTGGTTTCCTTGGCTTCACTTGTGACTCTTGAGTTAACTCATCTTCTTCATTCTTGTTGACATGTGTAGAGTCTCTTTTGTTCATTCTCTAGCTTTTGCAACCTTTGACAACATGTCTAGGTGACTTGCATTTGAAACACACAATGATTTCCTATTTTTTTTCTTCATCTTGTTTGGTAACACATTGACTTGCAATTTAACTAGATCTTCTTGTTGCAAAGCTACAATGGAAACAATTATTGTTTTGTCATTGATGTCAAACCGTAACTGGTGAGACTATTTCTATATGTTTGAGTACCATATCTATTGATTGATGAAGAAGAAGGATAACAAGAAGACCAAGTGAAATGGTTGAGTTATGGGAAATCACAAGGCTACTTGATCAGTTGGCACATTGGAAAAGTAATGTGTTGTTTATCTTTTGATGACAGTTTACTAAGAAAAATTTATGCCAAGCAAAGTTTGTGATGACCGAGCGCCAGTAAATTGTCGAGGAAACCAGTGATGACTGAGCGGAAGAACACAGTGCTGGCTGAGAAGCAATATTTTGGTAATTTTTGAGATTTGAGATCTCTAACTGACATAGTTGATTTTATTGGGATATGTAAAGTTAATTAAGGATAAGCACAATTGGTCCACACTATTTAAATGCACGGGTAACCATAATTAATGCATGGATCAAAGATTTAATTAGTGATTTCTTTGGAGAATTAAATTAAATGTAAAGATAAAAAGATCTGTTGGATCTGACCTAACCTAAGATCTATGATCTTGATTAAGTGGCAAAGATTTATTTTACCTAGATGAAGAGGTATAAGATAACCTCAAGGGGTTATTCAGAGGTGAGAAAGTGAAGTTATGTGAAAAGTGTATGCAAGAGGATTGCATGGTTAATTTACTGATTGGCATGATCTAGCAGAGAAGGTTGAGTAGAGAAGCAGAGAGCTATGAGAGTGATTTCTTGATGGATTTCCAAGCACATCTAGAGATTGAAAAGAGAATGGAGGTCACTCAGCGAATTAGCATTAGATTTGAATTGGATCTGGATTTGCAAAGTAAGTTGTATGTATCAGATCACACCTGTTGATTACTTTTTAACCATTGTATCAGTCAAAATCCTTTAACCAGTTTGAACTAACAGTCATTGTATAAATCCTTTGAGAAAGTTGACATTCAGGTGGAATTTTCTAAGTCCTCTAACAAGGCCACTCTTGACAGGTTGATCAAATCCTTTAACTAGGTCACATTTAGCAATGTGTTTTGTAACCTTTAACAGGGTTGGCTCCTAACATAGCTCACTTCAGAAGAGTGAAAACTTGATCGCATGTTATTGGTGGTTTTTCCCAAATTGGGTTTCCAGGTTAAATATTGGTGTCAACTTATGTGAATGTTTATGTTGTGTTTTACTGTTAATTTTCTGCAAGCTGATTACATTTTAACAGTAAACTGTATATGTATGTTGTTGATTTATGTTATTGCTGTCGAGCAGATTTGAGTTGTTAAAAGTGGTATAAAGTTCAAATTGGTACATCTAGACCTGAGGATAACTAATTCACCCCCCCACTCACCCCACTCTCAGTTATTCTGAATTCATTCTAACAACTGGTATCAGAGCTTTGGTCTCTTGAAAATAGTTTGAAGGTACTTGGAGCAAAAGATCAAGATGTATAAAAAGGAGGTACCAAAGTTGAACAAAGATAATTTCCCTGCATGGAAGAGTTTGATGAAATTGCATTTGGCTGGTATTGGTGATTTTTCTAAGCACTATGTTGAACATGATTATGTAGCCCCCACTACACCTGCCACAACTGCATAGTTAAGAGAAAAGCAGGAACACAATCAAGCAATGTTGGAGATTGCATCATTTCTGAACTATCATGAGTTTGAAGACATAAAGAACTATACAAATGTAAAGAAGATGTGGGATGCCCTAGCAACCATCTATGGAGGTGATAAAAATGTGCTGAGAGCCAAATCTAAAAGTTTAAGAGGTAAGTTTGATGAAATGAAAATGCAAGAAGGAGAAAATATAGTTCAGTATTATGGTAGGATAAAGGAAGTTGTAAATGCTATTAGAGGATCTAAGGGAACCATTGATGATAACACCATTATGAGAAAGGTACTAAGAACAATTTTTCATATATATTCTATTAGAGTCTCTGTAATTCAAGAGCTAAGATGCACTCCTAATAATAATTTGACTTTGGAAGGTCTGGTAGGTAGACTTACTGCATTTGAGATGTCAAATTTTGATAACTACACTCCACAAGCTATTGAATTTGCATTCAAGTCCCAGTTGGTCCTTAACAAATCAAAGAAAGGAAATAAATATGTGAACAGTGACAGCGACACTACAAATGATGATATGGAAGAACTTGAGGCACTTATGGCAAGAATACTATCTAGAGGAAAAGGAAAATTCAAAGGTAAAATTCCTATCATTTGTTTTTCATGTAACAAGTTGGTCATATTGTTGCAAGATGTCCTGATAAGAATGACAAAGATGAAAGAAGAGATAGCAAGTACAAAGATAGAAATGATGACCGAGACTTTAGAAAGTATAAAGATTACAAAGATAAAGGTAAGAAATCTTGTTATATAGTTAAAGAAGCTTCTGACAGTGAATCTAAAAATTTTGATGAAAATGATATAGAAGTTGTGTATGTTTCTATAAAAGATGATTGTGATGATCATGAGAAAATTGCACTAATTTCTTATATGAGTAAAGGTGACCATTGGATTATTAATAGTGGTTGTTCATATCACATGACTGGTGATAAAGATAAATTTGAAACCTTAGATCAGTGTAAAGGTGGTTATGTTAAATATGGTAATGATGCACCTTGTCTTGTTAAAGGGAAAGGATCAATTAACTTGACTGACAAGATCAAATGTAACAATGTATATTGGGTTGATGATCTTAAATATAATTTATTGAGTGTTGCATAGCTGAATACTTGTGGTTACAGAGTTGAATTCCATCACAAGAAGGCAAAGATCTATGATGTCACTAGAGAATTAGTTGGAAGTGGAGAAAAAACAAAAGGTAACTTGTTCTATCTAGATTTAAGTAATGAGACATGTTTGTTTGCATAATATAATGATGTTTGGTTATGGAATTAAAGGTTGTGTCATGTAAACTTTGATAACTTGGTAAGCATAAGCAAATTGAAAAAGGTTAGAGGGCTGCCTAAGTTAAAGAAACCTAAAAATGCAATGTGTAAGCAATGTCAATTAGGAAAAATGACTAAATCTAGTTTCAAAAGCAAGACTCATACTTCTGAGGAAATTCTGGAATTGGTTCATACTGATCTTTGTGGACCCATTGGAGAGAAAAGTTACTATGGAGATAGATACTTTATTCTATTTTTTGATGATTACTCAAGAATGATGATTGTTATGTTTCTAAAAAAAAAATCTGATGCATTCCAGTTATTTAAGTGGTACTTGGAAAAAGTTGAAAAGGAGACAGGTAAAAGCCCAAAATGTTTAAGATTTGACAAAGGAGGTGAGTTTATTTCTAATGAGTTTAACAGGTTCTGCAATGACCGAGGGATAAAAAGATAGATGTTCATGCCTAGGACACCACCATAGAATGGTATTGCTGAGAGAAGAAATAAATCTATCATGGATTGTGCCAGGACACTAATGATGGAGAAAAATGTTGCATAGAAACATTGGAGAGAAGCTATAAGTACAATAGTCTATACCTTGAATAGAGTACAAGTCAAAAAAGGTACTAATGCTACACCTTATGAGCTATGGTATGGGTATGCACCTAATGTAAGATATTTCAAAGTTTTTGGAAGCAAATGTTTCATACTAAAGGATAACATAAATGGAAAACTTGATTCTAAAGGTGAGGAAGGCATATTCCTTGTTTATTTAACTAAAAGTAAAGCTTACATGTGTTTGAATTCTAACACTAACAAAATTGTGGAAAGTGAAAATGTCAAAATTGATTAATATGCAGAAAGAAATAAAGCTAAAAGCACACAGGAACCTGAAAGTTACAAATCATTTGTCTATATGGATGAGGAAGATTCTAGTCAATTACCTAAACTTGAGAAAGAGGTTGCGAAGCAAAAGATAGCACCTACTGAGTCACAGAACGAAGTTGCCGAGTAACAGGAGGTAATTACCGAGCTATCTAATCGAGATTTCGAGTCACATGATCAACCTGAATTGAACATGAATGATCAATCTGAAGTAGAAAAAGAATGTAAGGAGGAACTATAAACTTGATCAAATCTTAGGATTAAATAATTTTGTGGTTATGAAAAGAAGCAAGTTGAGAGAAGATACATGCTTGTTATGTGATTTTGAGCTTAAAACAGTAAAAGATGCCTTAGACAATGAACATTGGATACAAGCCATGAATGAATAAATTGAACAAATTGAGAAGAATAAGACTTGGACACTTGTACCTAGGCCGAATGACAAAAATGTAATTGGTACTAAGTGGGTATTGATAAATAAGTTGAATGAACATGGAGAGGTAAAAAGAAACAAAGATAGATTTTTATGCAAGGGTTATGCACAAGAGGAAGGAATTGATTATGGTGAAACATTCAATCCAATTTCAAGATTGGAAGGAGTAAGAACCTTACTTTCATATGCAGCCTACAAAGGTTTTTAAGTCTATCAAATGGATGTAAATTCAGCATTCCTAAATGGGATATTAGAAGAAGAAGTATACATTGAACAAGCTTATGGATTTGTTGACCCAAGCAAAAAGAACATGGTTTGCAGACTACACAAGGCACTATATGGACTAAAGAAAGCACCTAGAGCATGGTATGAGATATTGCACAATTATTTGATAAAAATTGGATTTGCAAGAACCAATGACAACAACAATCTATATTTGAAGACAGAGCAAAGAAAAGGTACTTTATTGGCTGAAATATTTTTTGATGACATTATATTTAGTGGACAAGATGTGTTATGCCAAGCATTTGCAAAGATATGCAATCTGAATTTGAGATGTCTATGTTTGGTGAGATAAAAAAAATTGTTGGCTTACAAATATATCAGATGAAGAATGGGATCTATATTACTCAATCAAAATATGTCAAGGAGATACTAAAAATTTTTGGAATGGAAGATTCAAAACCAGTGAGTACACCCATGGCTACTGGACAAAAGTTAACAAAAAATGATGATACAAAATCAGTAAATCAAACCCTTTATAGGTCAATGATTGGAAAGCTACAATATGTTGTGCACAGCAGACCTGATATTGCACTGGTTATTGGTATTGTTGCAATATTTTTTTCCAATCCCAAGGAAACTCATATGATGAGAGTAAAAATAATTCTGAGATATTTGAAAGGAACAAATGATTATGGTCTATATTACAAAAAGAATGACAAGTTTGAACTCAGAGTCTATACTGATTCTGATTGGGTTGGAAATTTGGATGATAGAAAAAGAACCACAGGTGGTGCATTTCTTTTAGAAAAAAGATTGGTTTCATGGACAGGCAAGAAACATAATTTTACCTTACAATCTACAGTTGAATCTAAGTATGTGGTAGCAGCAATTAATTGTTCTAATATTGTGTGGTTGAAGATACTACTGAAAGGTATGAAAGAACAAATCACATAACCAGTTGTTATATATTGTGATAACACGAGTGCCATTAATATTTCTAAGAACCTTGTGATTCACTCTAAGACAAAGCATATAGCTATCAAGTATCATTACTTGAGGGATCTAGTTTAGAAGAAGGAAGTGTGATTGGAATATGTGAATACTAAGGAACAGTTAGTAGACATATTTACAAAGGCACAACCCAAGGATTCTCATGAGTATTTGCGAGGTAAATTAGGGGTGATTCCCCTAACTAAGGCTAATTAGTTCAGAATGGTATTGTTGCATCAAATGTTATATTTAGAATATTTGTCACATTGATCCACAGGTAGTCACACTTTAGGATGTTGCCTAAAGTTGTGAAAACTAGACAAGGACAGAAAATAGGATCAGTCATAAGCAAGATGATAGGAACAACATAATACAGAGCTTAGAATAGAAGAATCTACATGATGAAGATGTCAACTTCTTTGGCATTTTTGTCAAAGAGGGAGAGTTCACTGAAAAAGGGAGAGTTTACTATACTTAGGATAAAGGGAGAGTTTACTGAAAGAGGGATTCTATAGATGAACAGAGGATAAAAAGATTCCAGTGTGATTACAGACACAGAGGGAGAAATGTTTTATAAGATTAGAATCAGAATGAAGCTAAAGACATTAATGAAGATTTGTTCATATCAAGGAACACAGGAAAACTTTTTGGATTGTATGGTAACTATGGTTGGAAAATTATTGTTTTAAAGTTTAGTGTTGCCATCAATGCCAAAGAGGGAGATTGTTGGAAAGCTACAATGAAAACAATTGTTGTTTTTCATCGATGTCAAACCTTAACTGGTGAGACTATTGCTATCTGTTTGACTACCATATCTATTGATTGATGAAGAAGAAGGATAACAAGAAGACCAAGTGAAATGGTTGAGTTATGGGAAATCACAAGGGTACTTGATCAGTTGGAACATTGGAAAAGTAATGTGTTTTTTATCTTTTGATGATAGTTTACTAAGAACATTTTATGTCGACAAAAGTTTGTGATGACCGAACGCCAGTAAATTGCCAAGGAAACCAGTAATGACCGAGCGGAAGAACACAGTGTTGGCTGAGCAGCAGTATTTTGGTAATTGTTGAGATTTGAGATCTCTTGCTGACATAGTTGATTTTATTGGGATATGTAAAGTTAATTAAGGATAAGCACGATTGGTTGACACTATTTAAATGTAGGGGTAACTGTAATTAATGCATGGATCAAAGATTTAATTAGTGATTTCTTTGAGGAAGTAAATTAAATGTAAATATGGAAAGATCCATTGGAACTTACCTAACCTAAGATATATGATCTTGATTAAGAGGAAAAGATTTATTTTACCTAGATGAAGAGGTATAAGATAACCTCAAGAGGTTATTCAAGGGTGAGAAAGTGAAGTTATGTGAAAAGTGTATGCAAGAGGATTTCATGGTTAATTTACTGATTGGCATGATCTAGTAGAGAAGCAGAGAGATGCAAGAGTGATTTCTTGATGGATTTCCAAGAAGATCTGAAGATTGAAAAGAGAATGGAGGCCACTCAGTGAATTAGCATTAGAGATGAATTGGATCTGGATTTGCAAAGTAAGTTGTATGTATCAGATCACATCTGTTGATTAATTTTAAACCATTGTATCAGTCAAAATCCTTTAACCAGTTTGACCTAATATTCATTATATAAATAATTTGAGCAAGTTGACATTCAGGTGGAATGTTCTAAGTCCTCTAACATGGCCACTCCTAACAGGGTGATTAAATCCTTTAACTAGGTCACATTTAGCAATGTGTTTTGTAACCTTTAACAGAGTTGGCTCCTAATAGAGCTCACTTCAGAAGAGTGAAAACTTGATAGCATGTTATTTTTGGTTTTTCCCAAATTGGGTTTCCACATTAAATATTGGTGTCAACTTATGTGAATGTTTATGTTGTGTTTTACTGTTAAGTTTCTGCAAGCTGATTACATTTGAACAGTAAACTATATATGTATGTTGTAGATTTATGCTATTTCTACTGAGCAGATTTGAGTTTTTAAAAGTGGTATAAAGTTCAAATTGGTATATCTAGACCTGAGGATAACTGATTCACCTCCCCCCCTCTTAGTTATTCTGAATTCATTCTAACACTTCTACACACAAAATATTTGATCTTTCTTTTATTTGAAATGATTCCTTTGATTCTCATATCATTGCTTGTTCTCAAATCATGCCATGTGAAACCCATTCTTCTTCTACAATGTATAGCCTTATGACCAACAATTCGACAAATAAAGCAATTGCCTTTAAATTTGAGGAAATTGAATTCCCTTACCAATTCTTCTTTTTTCTTCTAATGCTTTGACTTTTTATCTTGAGCACATACAGCCTCTTTGTGGTTCACAAGTTCAAGATTCTTCTTGATTTGAGACTTCACTTTGCTGACAAGGATAGTCATATGAATTCTCTTTCTAGTATCTTCTTTAGCTCCTATTATCTCTATCATAGTTGTATTCATCAGACTACTTCCACTTTTTTCTTTACTTTCTTTTCTCTCTTTAATGCATTGAATCTGATTATGAGAGGAACTTGTTAATCCTTAAATTGTATTGGTATTATGGTCATCTCTGTATAAACAAGCATGTCCTTCATCAGCCTGAGTAATCAAACATCTTGCTCCATCATTATTCAGATGAAAGACTTTCTTCTTTTTTTGTAATCCTTATCCAACTTCACTTCCATAATTATTCAAAATCTTTCATCCTTCTTTACTGAAATATAGAGATAGCCTTTCTCAACTAATTGACCAACACTAAGAAGATTATGTGTCAACCCTTCAACATACAACACATCATCTATTGTATTTTTTCATCCAAGAAAATAGTACCTCTGCCCTTGATTTTTCCTCCGGTGTTGTCTCCCCATCTAATAATTCCACCATCATATTCTTCATACTTTATGAATTTTCTTATATCACCAGTCATGTGGTGTGAACAACCACTATATATTAGCCAGTCATTTCTTCTATCCAATTGTGCAACTAATGCTTTTACTTCTTCAATATCATAAATTGTTAGGCCATTTGGTAAAGAGTTCTTTTCAACGATATCATTGATGTTAGAAACATAAAAGAAAATGGAAAAGAGATAAGGAAAGAATCCAAGAGAGAGTGCAAAAGGAATTATTTTACCAAATACAAAGAAAGAGAGATATTTTCCTTCAATAGATCAAACACAAGTTCACCAAAATACTCCAAGACCAACACAAGAGCTCAAGGATTTGGAAAGGGTAAAAAGAAAGAAAAAACCCCTTGTGTATAATATGAATATGGAACAAAGCCTAAAGAAGAAGAGAGAAAGAGAGAAATAAACTCATTAAAATAATGAGAGCAAGTTTTAGAATGTGAGGAGAAGTGAGAAAATAGAGAAGATTATTAAGAAAGTGTGTGTAGAGGCTTCTCTTAAATAGAGATGAGTGGAGGAGTTTGTATGTAACTCCCAACTTCTATGAATGCCACATTAACATTGTGTGTGTGTGTCAAATGTGAGAATCCTCTTAAGGAGGAATATCTAATTTTCTTATTAAAGGAATTACAAAAATATGACATGTCCTCCTACTTGGACTAGAGGACAAATACAAATTAGGATACCTTGGTTTATCCTTTAAATACATAGTTCACCAAGAAAAAATTAATTTCTAACACCCCCTTTAATCTGTACTTGGGGTTTTTACATCAAGGGAATTAAAACCAAATTTTTAAAATGAGAATGAAATGTCTCTTTAAAAAATCTGCAACTTGATCTTCAATATAAGAAAGAGATTTGATTGTCTTGATTCAAGTCTTGATGTAGTCATCTTGAACTTATAGGACATGTGAAGAGGAATTGATTCCATAAGTGGGTCTTGAAGATTCACCTGAAACAAAGAAACATAGAAAC
This sequence comes from Thuja plicata, assembly GCA_018584345.1. NCBI lineage: Eukaryota > Viridiplantae > Streptophyta > Pinopsida > Cupressales > Cupressaceae > Thuja > Thuja plicata. The sequence goes on along the minus strand of MU228083.1, from coordinate 607,383 downwards.
ACGAACCAAGGAACCTATCCACAAGAAGAATATCATCTAATATTCAAGTTAGTGTAACTTTGAAACTGTTACATCAGAAAATATCTTTAAAGAAATACATGAGATTTCATAAAAAATAAAGGAGCTAAATATGAAATCAAGATACACCAAATGGTAAAGGTACCATTAAAAACATCCATCCTTCATCTCAAAATAAATATACTAATGCATAAATGAGGCCTACATCAACATTGCATCAATCATATGGATATAGACAGTCCATTAATGAGTTATTGCAAGTGAATGGATAGCTAATCCATAACCTGCATGACTCGTGATCTAAGAAATGAAGAATGCAAACTCATCATCACATTAGTAAGATTGCAAAGAGGAGTGAGAGAGAAGAAACCATAATCCGAGTAGAACAAATGACTCAAGCAACAATAAACATTTGAATTGATTATCCAATCATGTCTACACTTATGAACCATAAGCAATGGATCATTAAGGATATAATAATTTAAACCAACATTAAGATTGACATATGCTAAATGAATTGAACTAAGGATTATGAGAGAGAAAACCATATAGTTGCCAAAAATATGAGAAATATAATAAACTTAAAGAAGGATTTCAAGAACAATAACTTCACCAAGAGAAAAACAAGCAATGGAACAAGTTGATAAACATCAACTGAAGTAAGTGCATCCCAGTGCAACTTACAAATGGAACAAGTTGATAAACAAAAATTGAAGTAAGTGCAACCCAGTGCAACTTACAAATGGAACAAGTTGATAAACATCAACTGAAGTAAGTGCAACCCAATGCAACTTACAAATGGAGGAATTTGATCAACATCAACTGAAGTAAGTGCTTCCAATGCATATTACAAATGGAACAAGTTGATCAACATCAACTAAAGTAAGTGCATCCTAGTGCATCTTACAAATGGAACAAGTTGATAAACATCAACTGAAGTAAGTGAATCCCAATGCAACTTACAAATGGAGCAAGTTGATAAACATCAACTAAAGTAAGTGCATCCTAATGCAACTTACAAATGGAGCAAGTTGATAAACATCAACTGAAGGAAGTGCATCTAATGCAACTTACAAATGGAACAATAGGTCAAAAGGAACTCATAAAAGATACAGAAATAGATCATATAAAATTGGAGATCAATTAATGTTAAATAATGAAATAAACCATAGGAAGACAATGTAGTATGATTACTTGAATAAATTAAAAACTTAGCAACATGAAGGACATAAGGTAACAATTTAAAATACTGAAGGAAGAAATATCCCCTGAAGATGCACCATATCACTAAAAAGGGATAGTAACATTATGATGAATTGTAAATGCATGACGAGATTGATTACCATTATCCTCCTTAGAATTAGAAAGTTGATGATTTTGATTCATGTGTCTTTTATCCTTTTGCTTTTAAAAGCGGTTATTAGTAACATGACCGTATTTCCCACAATAGGTGCAATGGGGTCTTGGATTTGAGTTATGATTATTATGATTGTTATTATGAGAATAATTATTAGAGGTATTATTATTATATGAGCTATTATTTTGATTTTGATGCTTATACATGCATTTTCATAAGATTTAATAGTACCAAATTGTAATAATTTAGCCTCCTCCTGACGTAATAAATTTTGAAAAATAGCATAAGTTAAATGAGGAGCTAAGCTAGGAATAGCAAGTTAAGAATGAATGTTAGTAATAAATTGCTAGAACTCTTTAGGAAGACATTTCTTTAAGATGATAGTAATTAATATAATATCAGTTAAAGTAACATTAATACCACTTAATTAAGTTTTAAGAGCATCAAACTTAAGTAAAAATTTATCCATTGTTTTGAAATCAGTATACCTCAGGTCCTGCAAGTTGTCTTGGAGTTGAATCTTACAAGATTTGAATGAACTGTCATACGTCTATTGCAAAATGTCCCACGCTTGATGGGATTTGGTGCAATGTCCAATTCAGACATAGAGATCAGGAACAATTCAGACACCAATCAAACCAAGAGCTTCTTCATTTTTAGTTTTACATGCATCTTTGTCTACTTGAGAAGAAGAGGTAGCTGGTTCAATAGAAGCATTTATACCAACTTCAAGTAAATGTTTAAAATGGAATAGAAAGGAAACATGAGTCTTCCATTAATGATAGTTACAACTATTTAATTTAGATTCCATAATTAGAGTATAAATTATTAATAAAGAAATATATGATCAAATTAACTTAAAGAAATTTGAATATAATGAATATATACTAATCAAGATTAAGAAAACTAAATTAAAACTTAATGTAACTTACAATTTAATGGATAAATAATGATATGAAAAAAAAATTAAATTTTTAATCTAAATGAAGGAACAAATTTCAATTGTAATGAATTCATGAAACACCAATTGAATTTGGTTAGAATTGATATAAAGAACATAGGAATGAAGTGATATGAAGTAATATTAAGTAGAAAAATGTATTGATGTTTAAATTTTTTTATTTTTAAAAAAAATTAAAAAAATTTTAAGGATAAACTTTTATGTTAAATAAACATTGATAATTAAAAATTAAAAAAAATTATAAACTAAGAATCTAAAGAAGGAGAGGAAGGGACCCTGCCAACAATAGAAAAGGCTAAAATGATATGCCTGGAATGATTAAAGAAATGATATAAGGAAACTAAAGATAATGAACAAATTATGATGACAACTATTAGAATATCCTGCAGAATAGAAAATAATAATATGCAAGGAACAAGATGGAAGATTAATTTTGAAAAAACTTGAATTAAAATGTTGTGAAACTATTTAAATAAACTAATTTAAAAGGTCAAACTAAAAAACAAACCGTTCAACCAAAATTTTAAAAAAGAATTACTTGCAGAAGCGTTATGTATCTAATTGGGAGGACAGAAATTGCAGAAGCGATAAGATTCTAGTCCTGTGCAGTGACCAATGAACAAAGACTATGTTGCTAAGTGATTTTGCGCAAGGAATGGCCAAAAAAATACACAAAGACTAAGAATGAAAGCGTTGAATGCAAGGTAATGAGATACAAGATGAAAAGTTGTGTATGAAAGTAAGAACAAAAGGAAATGTAGGATAGCTAACAAGTGACAGAAAGATAGCTAATGTAGCTAAAACTTTATGCAGGATAGATGAGAGAAACCGCAAGTAAAAAGAGACTAAAAAAGGTAGAGAAGTAGTGAAAGACAGAGATGTGGTGTTGATGCTTGGTGGGTGTTGATGGTTACGCTATGGTTACAGGCTGTGTGAGCTAAAATGCAATATTAAAATAAGGAATATTAAAATGTAAAGGAAATGTGGGAGTAGTCTACTAAAGCAAAATGTGTGATGTCTGCTAAAGCACAATGTGTAATACAACAAATTTTCTGCGAGAGGTGATGTATAATGCGGAGCTATGCTAGAAGAAAGTTTAAAAGAATGTTGCGAGAGGTGTTGAGGATGAAAAGGCTACACTGAGAGGAGGGGTGCTAAACCATAAGTCAAGAGACCAACTTGAATAACAAGCAATGCTTCTATGTATAATGCTGAAACAATACAATGAATATGTAAAGTAAGGGTTGCACAAGAAATAATGCTGAAACAATACAATGTTGAAAGTTGAGATGGAATACCAAACAAAGTATGATGTTGCGCAATATAAAGACCAACCCATTTAAATGTTTAAATGTTATAATAGGCTACTGGAATTCTACGGTAAGTAAGGCATATTTAAATGTTTTAAAAGCCTGAGTTGCACAAAGTCACAGAATCCTGCGAGAAGATAGAGATTAAACAAAGATGGATAAGATTATCCTGCAGATGAGACACAATAAAATACTATAGATTTTGAATAAACCTGTAGAAGAAAATAGTTATAAATCAGATGAACCATGATAAATATACAGAGAGATATATTAAAAATAAGATTAAAAAAAAAAGATGAAAATGAGATTTTAAGTTAATACTGCAATAAAAAAGTTAGATATACAGATTTTAGAAAAGATTTAAACGAAGGAAATATGTTAGAATGTTGAAATATATAAATCTGAATATACAAATCTGTAAATAGGATAGTTAGAGAAATGGATGAAAATACATGAAAGAGAAAACCCTTGCGATTGCCCGATATAGGGTGAGTTAGATCTCTTTTTTTAACTTGAAAAATAGAATAATAAACTTAGATTTGCAAAAAGAATGAAATAAATCCCTGCAAATAAGAGTTAGATCAACAAAAAATCAGATTTCTTCTCCTCAACCGTGATATCTTTCAACTATTCATGCATGCAACACTCAAAACAAGTATTTAACCAGCTCTGATACCATGTTAGAAACATAAAACAAAATTGAAAAGAGATAAAGAAAATAATTCAAGAGAGTTCAAAAGGAAGAGTTTCACAAAATACACACACACACACACACACACACACACACACACACACACACACACACACAGAGAGAGAGAGAGAGAGAGAGAGATTTTTCTTCAATAGATCAAAGTGCACCAAAATGATCCAAGACCAACACAGGAACTCAAGGATTTTGAAAGGGTAAAAATGAAGAAAAAAATCCTTGAGTATAATATGAATATGGCACAAATCCTAAAGAAGAAGAGAGAAAGAGAGAAATAATCTCATTACAATAATGAGAACAAGTTTGAGAATGTGAGGAGAAGTGAGAAAATAGAGAAGACTATTGAGAAAGTGTAAGTAGAGGCATCTCTTAAATAGAGATGAGTGGAGGATTTTGCATGTAACTCCCAACTTCTATGAATGCCACATTGACATTGTGTGTGTGCCAAATGTGAGAATCCCCTTAAGGAGAAATGTCTAATTTCCTTATTAAAGGAATTACAAAAATGTGACATGTCCTGCTACTTGGACTAGAGGAAAAATACAAATTAGGATACCTTGGTTTATCCTTTAAATACATAGTTCACCAAGAAAAGATTAATTTCTAACAATTGATATAATATTAGGCATTAGATCTTCATTTTCAACAGCATTCCAAACAGTAGTATCTAGTATAAATTCCTCAAAGGTATTCCCCTTAGCAACATCAGTATCAGTAAACATAAGGTTTTCAACATCATTACATGTAGAAAAATTACTAGCAGGACCATCTTCAGATGTGGATTTCTTAGCATTACTACTAGAATGAGTATCAAGCACAAAACCTTAAGCAGAAATGTAATTAGCATGATCATTCAATACAGAATATTGAACTAAATTATTGGTCATGAAATCTTCAACAATGTTGTTGGTAGGAACACCAACCATATAATATTTACCGATACTATTGATAGGTACATCAACCATAGGATCTTTAGCAACATCCTCTATAAATACTTTAGACAAAAGATCTATAGACTTACCCTTGTTCTCCTTGAAAGAAACAAAAATAATTATCATCAGTACCAGTATGATAGATGTGTATTTCTCAACATTACTACTAGTATGAGTATCAAGCATGAGACCTTAACTAGAAATGTAATTAGCATGATCTTTCAATACAGAATATTCAACTAAAGAATTGGTCATGGAATCTTCAGTAATGTTGTTGGTAGGAACACCAACCATAGAAGCTTTACCAATACTATCAATAGGTACATCAACCATAGGATCTTTAACAACATCCTTAGTAAAGACTTTTGACAAAAGATCTGTAGACTTACCCTTGTTCTCCTTGCAAGAAAAAAAAATTAGCATGATGTTGGAAATGGGTTGAGTAACTGAGAGGGGAAGGGTGAATTAGTTACCACAAAAAAATCCAAGTCCCTTAGATGTCTTAATCAAACTTATTACTGTTACTCAGTTAACAAATATATTTTGTTTTTACTTGGTTAACAAAGTAATCTTAAGATATTAACTGTGATTATCCTTTAGTGATTAAGTGCAGAAACATAAATCATAAAGAAAATAACATCTACACAGATGAAACCAAGATTTAACATGGAAACCCAATTTGGGAAAACTACCAATTGCAACTAGTTACTTTTTTTCACTCTTCTGAAGTGATCCCTATTAGGATCCAACCTTGTTAAAGGTTACAAAACACACTATTAGGTGTGACCCTATTAGAGGATTTAATAACCCTGTAAGGAGTGGCCTTGTTAGAGGTCTTCAAACACTTCAATGTAGAAATGCCAGCTTTTGAGAGGATTTATGAAAGACTGTTAAGTCTACTCTGTAAATAGATTTGGATCACTGCTACAATTGTTAGAGAGTAACAATGGATTGACCTGTTTGAAGAAGCAACTGTTTGGCTGTTTCAAATCTCTACTCTGGCTTTAAACTGGATCCTCACTGATCAAATATTCTATTGCAGCTCAGTCTGGATGTTCTTTCCTTAATCATAATTCCATCTTATTTCGCCTTCACTCTTTGTATCAAACACTCACCACTTTTCACTTACATATTCAATCCAAACTTGAGCTTTTATATATATGATAGGCCTTGTCAAGTTGGCTTGAATAACCTTCCAGATAAATAATAAAACTTAAGTTTGTCGGCTACATATTACCATTTAAACATAAAGTGTAAACTACTATTAGCCAGCTGACACTAAATATATAACTTGGTTAACATTGTAATCCTTCAATGCCCTACCGTTATTGTATTTCCCAAGTGAACTCAGTTAGAACTAAAAATCACTTGGCTGATATATGAGTTTTCTTCAATGCCCAAGAGATCTTGGCATACACTAAATGTGCTTGGTTTAGGTATATACATTTGTGTATACATTAATGACAATACACAATTAAATAATTGTCTTCAACAATCTCCCTCTTTAGCATTGATGGAAACACAACATGTAAAAATACAAAGGATTTTAGAGCAATAGAAACAACAATAAAATTTTATTAATGTCCTTATCTTCACTCTGATTCTCATCCAGAAAAATCCCTCTATCTTCACAATCACTGAAATACAGATTTCTCCCTCTTAAATCAATCTTTGTTTCTGATAAAATTTCTCCCTCTGTCGTCAATAATCTTCTCCTTTAATAATTTATTTGGCATGACATCAATAATATCTCCTTCTTTGACATCCAAATGCCAAAGACTCTATCCAATAAAATTGTAGTGTACCTGATGTACTAATTCATATGCAATAAGCTCTGACAATCTGCATCAACTTGTTAGATATGTATTGTAGCTCGGTTGAGGCATCACTAATCTATCCATTAGTGAGCCTTAGTTAGGGTAATCACCCCTAGCTTTCCTCTAAGATACATGAAGGTATCCTTAGGTAAAGGTTTTTTGAATATTTTTGCAATTTGTTCTTTAGTATTCACATATTCAAACCTTACTTCCTTGTTCTGAACCAATTCTCTTAAGAAATGATACTTTATTGCAATATGCTTAGTCTTAGTATGCATCACAAGGTTCTTTAAAATGTTAATAGCACTAGTGTTGTCACAGTAGATAATAACTAGTTCTTTGATTTCCTCCTTGATGCCTGACAACAACTATTTGAACCATATGATATTTGAACAATTCACTGCTACAGCAACATACTCTGCCTCTATTGTAGACTGAGAAATGCAATTATGTTTCTTACTAGTCCAGGAGACTAACCTCTTTCCAAGAAATAATGCTCCACCACTGGTGCTCTTTCTATCATCAACACTTCCTGCCCAATCAACATCAGTAAAAGTATTCAAATCAAATTTTCTTCCTTTCTTATACCATAATCCATAATCTTCAATACCCTTAAGATATTTTAGAATCCTTTTGATAGTCATCAAATGATTCTCTCTAGGATTAGTTGAAAAACCTTGCACCAATACCAACTTCTAATGCAATATCAGGTCTAGTGTGACAACATATTGAAGTTTACCAATCATGGATCTGTAGGTAGTCTAATTTACCTACTTTGAGTCATCATCCTTAGACAACTTATGTCCAGTAGACATAGGTGTCCCAACTAGTCTGGAATCTTTCATTCCAAATTTCTTCAGTATCTCTTTGATGTATTTAGATTGAGTAATGTAGATACCATCCTTCATTTGATGAACTTGTAAACCAACAAAGAATTTGATTTATCCAAACATAGACATCTCAAATTCCTTACTCATAGCTTCAGAGAATGTTTTGCATAAATCATCATATCCAGTAAATAGCATATCATCAACAAATATCTCTGCTAATAGTATCTTGTTTTGAGGTCCTTATTTTATGTACAAGCTATTATTTTCATTAGTTCTCTGAAATCCAATACTTACTAGGTAACCATGTAATCTTTCATACTAGGCTCTAGGAGCTTGCTTTAGTCCATACAAGGCTTTGTGTAATTTGCAAACCATATTCCTTTTGTTAGGATAAAAAAAACCTTAAGGTTTCTCAATATAGAATTCCTCTTCTAGAATTTCATTCAAGAATGCAGATTTTACATCCATTTGGTATACCTTGAATCCTTTATGTCTCGCCTATGCCAGAATAGTTCTGACTCCTTCAATTCTTGCAACAGGAGCAAAAGTTTCTCCATAATAAATACCCTCTTTGTGAGCATATCCTTTACACACTAATCTTTCTTTTTTTCTAAAAACTTCACCTTTTTAATTCATCTTGTTTCTGAAAACCCACTTAGTACCAATCACATTTATGTCTTTTGGTTTAGGTACAAGAGTCCAGGTTTTGTTCTTTTTGATCTACTCAATCTCTTCATTCATGGCTTCTATCAAACTTTCATCATTCAATTCATCTTTAATGGATCTAGGTTCAATTTCACTAAGCAAACATGTAATTTTATGTTTGGTCCTTTTCATTATACCTTCTATCTGATCTCCAATTATTTTCTCAAGTGCATGATGCCTTTGGACATATTTGGCAAGTACAGGTTCCTTCCTCTTTGATTCTGGGCTTGCTCCACTTACTTCATCAAGCTCAAACATTTTTTTCGCTCTTCCAACTAAGACTCGGGTTCCACTATCTGAGACTCCATTACCTCTATATGTGACTCAGTTCCATCTGCTTGTGACTCAGTTTCTTCAGTCTGAGACTCGGTTCCCTATGTCTGTGACTTGGTTTCAACAGTTATCATCTCAGGTTGCACAAGTTGCAACAAGGTTTATGCTGATGAATTCAATGGTTGACATGGTTGTTGTCCAATCACCATTGCCTATGTCTTAGGTATAGTATCAGGTTCATAATACACAAAGTTTCTATAATCCTTAGGCTCTTTACTGCTTTGTTCTTCACTTCTCTCTACAAACTCATCAATATTTACATATACACTTTCTATGACTTTATGAGTAGCAAGATTCAACATTTATATGCTTTTCTTTTACAGGAGTAGCCTAGGAATATACCTTCATCACCTTTTACATCAAATTTTCCATTTCTTGCTTCCTTCAAGATGTAAAATTTACTTCCAAATACTTTGAAATAACAAACATTGGGTTTATAGCCATACCATAATTCAAAATATGTCTTCTCAATAGCTTTCTTTAGTTGAACTTTGTTCAAGGTGTAAATTACAGTGTTGATAGCTTCCTTCTAGTGTTTGGTTGCAACATTCTTTTCAATCATCAAGGTTCCTGAACAATCCATAATAGATCTATTTCTTCTTTTTGCTATCCCATTTTGTTGTGGTGTACTTGGGACAGATACTTGTCTCTTGATTCCTCTTTCATTGCAAAATTCATTGAACTCATTAGAAATGAATTCACCTCCTCTATCAGATCTTAGGCATTTAAGTTTCTTTCTTGTTTCCTTCTCAACTTTGGCAAGGTACCACTTAAACTTATGAAAAGCTTATGATTTTTCTTTGAGAAACATAACAGTCATCATTCTGGAATGGTCATCAACAAATAGAATGAAAGACTTCTCTCTTGTTTAAATTTTTGTTCCAATTGTTCCACATAGATCAATATGCACTAACTCCAAGACTTCTTCAGTATTGTAATTCTTTCTCTTGAAACAATTTTTTTGCATCTTCCCAATTTGACATTGTTTTCATATTGTCAATTCAGGTTTCTTTAGAATAGGAATACCTCTTACTCTTTTGTTCTTGATTATGTTGACTAGGTTATCAAAATTCACATGACACAATATTTTATTTCATAACCATCTTTCTTCTACTTGTGCAATAAAATATGAACTTTTAGTGAGATCAAGATAGAATAGATTACCTTTTGTTTTCCTACCAATTCTAACTAGGTTTCCCTTACCATCAAGGAGCTTGGCCTTACCATTCTTAAATTATACCTTGAAACCAATGTTATTCAGTTGTGCCAAACTTAGTAGATTACGCATTAGTCCTTCAACCGAATAAGCACTATTATATTTGATTCCTTCAGTAAAAGAAATATATCCTTTACCTTTCACATAGCAAGGTTCATCATTCCCAAAACTGACACTCCCACCATCATAGTGCTCAAGATGTTCAAATTTGGTTTTATCACCAGTCATGTGGTGAGAACAACCACTATCAATTATCCAAGTGTCATTTTTGCTAATATGAGAGATAAGTGCAGTCTTTTCATTATCTTCATTGTCTGACTCATCCTTAATAGCTGTTGTCAATCAGGATTGCGCCAATAGCTTGATATGGAATCTAGCTATCCTGTTGAAACATGGAAACGTTCCCATTGATGGGGTTAAGAATGAATCTCTAGATTCTAGGCCGGTTCCTCTAAGTTTTGGAATATCACTTGCACAAAGTTGCTGTATATAAGGAAAAGGGGAAAGAAATAACCTAATGAACCCTAAAACTATAAAGGTGATACACCAAAATCTGATTTGTAACTTGATTCAATTCAGCATATATTTCAAGAAATAACTATGGTTCTCAATACCCAGACAATCACCTAACTACAAAAGTGTTTCTATGTAAGGATATGAAATATTTTTGCAGAGGTAGGGAAACAATGCTTCACCAAATCAATGCAAAAAATTAGAACACAAACAATAGACCTGCAGTTATATGTATCAAGATTCTAAAACGCAGTAAGGAATGCAGCTTAAAATGAAGGCTAACACAACATTCAAGCAATAAAACTCACATTATTACACTTCAAAAACCAATGGGAAGGAACAAATATCTCTATATATCAATGCTGGAACAAATCTCTGCTACAATGCCTTACAATTCTCTCTCAAGTTTGCAACATGCAAAACAAGTGAGCCAAAAAGAAGGTCCTAAATAATCAACTCAAAATAAGATAAATAGAAGTCATCAAACCCTAATCCATATGCATGAGAAAATCCTCTAAAATGACAAGTCAAACTATCATAAAGTGAAGTCAAAGTGCCCCAATAACTGCCTTAAGTGATGCCTAACTGAACTGCCACTCAATAATCATCTCAAACTGCTCCATAACTCCCAAAAAACATGCAAATATGGTGGGGGTCGGATATGAAAGAAAAGGCTGTCAAAACATGAGTACAACTGCTAGAAACTGATAGAAAACTGCTTCAAAAAGATCCTCCACTGATGTCAACTAAATTCGAACTCAACAAGAAACTCCAAGTGACCCAAATCTGCCTCCAATCTGAACAGAACTAAAAAGAACTGAAAGAAACTCCTCCCTTATCACCAAATGATCTCAAAAAATCATTTAAATTATATATTTGTTTATTTGACATATTTTGTAAATGATTTAGTTTAAATTTTCTAAATTATACTTACTACATCTAATATTTAATAAATAATAAATTTATACTTAACGTAAAAAATAGAATTAGATATAATTCTATTTTATATATTTTATATAAGTATAAATTTATTCCTTATTTGACATTAAGTGTAGTAAATATAATTAATTTCAAATTCAATATTATATATATTACATGGTAATATTAATTAAGTTATTT